>CAJVPY010000854.1:0-22797 GCA_910591965.1 Dentiscutata erythropus
ATTTCTAGTAAAATTAAAAAATTTCTATAATAAAGCTTATAGAATATGTTTTAAATAAAATATTGTATATATAAATTTAATTTTTCAGGCAAATTTGCCTAGAATATGGTTTAAGGGATAATAAATTATTGCTTTAGTTCAAAAAGTTTATTATATTATATTTCCTCAATAGGGTGGGATTAATTGGTACTTGAGAGAGTAGTAAAACTTCTATAGATTTGCTCGCTGTATACCCAGTTCTCATGGTTGTGCAGAAATCTAAAGTCTGCTTAAATTACAAGAACTGGGTTGTGTAGGTTGGGTAGATAAGCTGCTAGAAGAACAAGTAAATCTTAGAAGATTTGTAATAAACAGAGTATTATTGTGAAAAAAGTATGATGTGGCCTTGTAGAATAGTATCATTAATATCAAGATAAATATGAGTCTCAAGAGTTATAATGTTAACAAAAATTTTGTATGATTGGAAAAAGTAGTTTTTAAGGAGATATTGTAAAATGATTTGAGAGTTTGAGGTAATAAAAAAAGAGAAAAGTTATATTTGTAAAGAAATTTATTAAAGCATGTCTTCTCAATAGGGTGGGGTGAGTTGATGATTGAGGAGAAGGAAATATCTTTTACAAAATGCTCGCCGTATGCCTGGTTTTCATGGCTGTGCAAGAGGCCAAAATCTGCTCTGTACATTGAGTCTGACCGTCATTTATTGGCTCTTCTACATAATTTTTCAGGGAAATTGACTTATTTTCATGTCAGTTTGTTTTTTATATTACACCTGATCTAATAAACGATAGTTTCGGTTGTTTTTTTATAAATTTTTTACATTACACCTGATCTAGCCAATTAGATTACAGAATTTGTTAACACACAGACATCAGGTGTACTATTGCTCTACCCTGTAGTGTCCTTCGAACAATTAAATTTATTGTATATATAATTTATTGGAATTATAAGGATAGGCTCCAATGTATTCGATCTTCTTATAAGAGTGTTGTGAAATGGTAAAATTGTAGTTGAGGATGAATTTTTTTGCACATGATGCATTTACTGCATATTTTGAATATAGTGAACACACTGGTACTCTTAAAATAGTTGGAATGTCTGAAATATTCAATATAGTAAATATAGTGAACATAATAGCATCCTTAAAGTGGTCGAAATATCCAAAATATCTAAAATGTTCAACATAGTGAACATTTTGAATATAATGAATATGAAAAGCCATAGATAAAAATAGCAAATATGATAACTTACCAATAGGCCATCTGAATTGGATTTATGTCAGATTAGATATAAAGCTAGCTTTGAGAACACCCTTAACAAATTCGAATAAAAATCTCTAATCTGAATATTTAAATTTATCTATATTTAAGGATCAATTTAGATGGTTGGATTACAGATTGATTCACTACATACCAATAGTACAAAAGTTATAAAAGTGCTAACTTTTCATCTCAATAAAAGATAACTCACTTAGAGTTCAAAACTTGTTGTTAAGGATAACATAATTTGTAGTCTAATCATGTGACCCGAATTAGAATGTTGTGACACAGCATAAATCTCTAATATTAAACCATGTGCCACACAAAAAATGTGTGGAGATCCATAATTTTGATTGGCTAAGAGCGACAATCAAAAAATTAGGCTGCAGCCAATCACTAGGTGAAAATTGTTCCTGGGCCAATTTTACCATAATGTGGGCTTATTTCTAAAAAATTTCTATTTTTATAATGAAAAAATTAAAAAGTTAATTCTAGCTAGAAATAAGTGAACAATTATATAATGCGGGCCAAAATTTTGAAGATCTATGGCTATTAGCCAATCAAAATCGAGAATCTGCCATGCATTTTTTGTGCAATACCTAGAGTTAATAATCTCTAATATTAACCATAGCTGCTGTGAACCGGCAGATTCTCGATTTTGATTGGCTAATAGCCGAGGATTTTTGGCACGCATTACAAATTGTTTACTAATTTCTGGCCAGAATTAATATTTTAATTTTTCATTACAAAAATAAAAATTCTTAAAAAATGAGCACACATTATAGTAAAATTAACCCAGAAACAATTTTTACTTAATAGGCGGCTATGATTTCATTAGTAATATTATGAGTAATTCCAGCCTAATTTTTTGATCATTGCTCTTAGTCAATCAAAATCAAGAATCTGCCAGTTCAAATTGTTGCGGTAGCTATAATTAATAATCTCTAATATATAAACCTAATTACTTGGCCCAAGTTTTTCTATGCTTCTTTCATAGCCTTACACTATTGTGGTTAAGGTTAGATAGTTGTTTGTTGTTGTGTGAGGCCTATATTTTAAGATTCCGGACTAGTTATAAAACTCTAGCATAACCAATTTAAAAAATTTTGCTGATCATATAATAGGCTGATTAACTACTAAAATTAAGTTTTTTATTTTTTATTTTTTTAGCACGTTTTTTTTCGATAATTTTTTTTGTATCGTTTTTTTGGAGCTTCTTTTTTTGGTCGCTTTTTCAGCACTTCATTTGTCACTTTTGGTGATTTTTTGGCACTCTTTCATCATTCTTTTGGAGTTTTCTGTTGTTCTTTGTCATTCTTGTTTAATTTTTTTTGTGTCGTTTTTTTGGAGCTTCTTTTTTCGGTTGCTTTTTCAGAACTTCTTTCATCGCTTTTTAGTGATTTTTTGGCACTCTTTTGTCATTCTTTTGGAGTTTTCCATTGTTATTCGTCATTCTTTTAGTGGTTTTTTGGTTCTTAATACTTTTTTCTGGTCTTTTTTTTTTTAGATTAATATTTTCTTTTGTTATTTTTTTGCTTTTTCGGTGCTTCTTTCACCACTTTTTTTGTCATTCTTTTAGTGGTCTCTTCATCATTTCTTCAGTGATTCATTTTACTGAGAATTCGACAGTGTAGTTTGGGTTGGGTTAGGGTTAGTTGCACACCTACAAAAATTGTTTTCTCTTGTAATTTTTACTGAGAATTCAATGTTATAATTTGGGTGTTGGGTTAGGGTTAGGGTTAGGAATAAATTTTCTATTAATAAAATTTTAAAAGAAGCATTTAATTAGGCCACAGAGAATGGTTTCTTAATAGTTATTTCTGTATTTTTTTGTAAAAAATAGCTATTGTTAATTTTAATAAATAAAGAATTTTTTTTTTTTATTAATGTATAATTTTCTTTTTTTTTTTCTTTTTTTTTTAAAAAAAATATATCTTAACGGTATCGTAGTTGTTAGTGTTAAGAAAAAAATTTTGATTAGCCAACATGTGATGAGCAAAATTTTTTAGGTTGGTAGCGCTAGGGGGGGCTGGACTAGTTACCACCCTCACAACGTACGTACTTGAAGAATTAGTGTTTTCTAAGTCGTATAATTCAAGGTTAACTTATGATTAATTTGCTGGTTTTAGTGCTCCTACGGACCAGACCCGAACCAGACTTTAGTCAAGTCTGAGTCTGGTCTGATTTTCAGACCGGACTCAGACTTTTATATTCAGACTTTTTAGTTGAGTCTGAGTTTGGTCTGGGTCTGGTCCGAAGTCTGCAGACTAGTCTGAGTCCGAATATTATTTTTGGTACTCCGGGTATATTCAAAAATTTTTGTAGTTTGCTTGTGAATGTATTTGTTTAACTGACTCTGGTTTAATTTTATTGGCACTCGAAAATTGTTGTTTGATTGCATTATCATCTTCCTGATCCATTTAATTTAACCAATTTGCGATTATTTCAATAATTATTGTCACAGTAGATCGCTTATCAAAATCTTTATTCATACATTTCGTAGCTAATTTAATATAACAATCTAGTCCTAAACATTCTGGTCTAGATCCACCGATAATTCTTAAGCAAGATCATCATTACTGCTATTTTCATAATTCCTGGAACATAAAAATTGGCCGAATGATTTTTCGGCCGATTTGATTAAATTTGTGATTTCGGCATGATCTAAGCTATTTTTGTATCATAACAATTGTTTTACTGATCATTAGAACGATAATGTCAACATTATTAATTTTCGTTCGAATGCTTAGTTTGCACGAAAATTTATGAATAAACTGTGCTTGTCAACCAACAAACCTTATTGAACATTTATAACAATGTATTACAAGAATAGTGCCAATATTAAAAAAATTAAATACGACTATGAAGTCTATTGATTTAAAAATGAACTTCGGGTTAAGATTCCAAACGATCAAATTTTTATTATATTTGTTAAGAATGCAAGAAATACATGAAGAAGTAGAAAAAAAATCATAGAAGAAAATTTATACTGTATATAAATACCTTTTTTTATATGTAAATCCAAGTCACTGTATGGCCTTCAAAGTTCCATCTCGGATTGTAATTCATACAAATACCAGTCAAGTTATTTCCACAATATTTAAGTTTTACATCATTCATATTTAGTAAACATGGTTTTTCTAAAAGCGATTGAAGTGTTGATAATCGGATCGACCTGGTCAATTTTTATCAGGTGTTCCAGAAAATTATAAAAATACAGTAGTGGTAAACGGAACTCCATCAAATGCTCTTTGTTCGGCCGAAATCTCTGTCGCGATAATTCCAAGGCCGTAAATATCTAATGCTCAAGTATACGGTTGACCCATCAAAACCTCAGGCGCTATATATGGTAGAATTCCATTCTTTACTTTTTTTGAAAGTCCAAGGCCAATAATATACTCCTCATGCAAAATATTTCCGCTGTGTAAATATCTGTGAACAAGTTCCTGCGAATGAATCGACTCGAGATTCAAAGCTATATAGTGCAAGATACCCTTTCCATTCCAGTTGTGATATTTATACAAGATTTTGCCGTAATGAAGCATAATCTATAACAATAAAATAGTCACCATAATAATTTCTTACTTCCCAAGAATGAAGGATTCTCGTAACCAGTTTCAAAGTAATTTTTCAATTCCTGGATAGAATCACAATCACTTTCAGTGCAACATCCCACCACAAGAATCGACAAATTTAAATATCAAGCCTGAATCTCATTCGTGTTAAAGAGCCTGTACCTATTCAAATTAAACAGTTAGAAGTAAAAACTTATTTAAATCTAACGTAATAAAATAGGGTTAGACAAAACATTTCTGGTACTTTCGCTCTACAGTTTAATTTGATAGGCCCAATAAGCACCACTCGAACCCTAATTTAGCATACCACTAACCTATAAAATCCAACTCTGCATCAGAAATTGGGACCACGACAATTTCAGATCTACCGCATAACCTAAATCTCGGGTGAATAAGCAGTAGCATATTTTGCCTTCCAAGTAAAGTTCGTGGGGATACTGATTATTGCTGATTATTTTTCCTAAAGTGTTCCAAAAGTACTTTAAAGTGTACTGTATAAATAAGCTACCGGGCAATTGATTTACAGGTCCAATGTCTGGTCCGGTGTATGTTTTAGCACATCATGTGAACAGATTTGCAATACAAATCTGCTCACATGATGAGCTAAGCCACAAAAAAACATACCAGACCAAACCGGACATGTTGACCTAGAATAATTTTATAAATATATTTCGAACTCGAACTAGTTCGCGAACTTCAGACCGGACCCGGACCGGACTCATAATTAAGTTTGAGTCTGGTCTGAAGTTCGAAACTAGTAAAATTTAGAGTCTGAGTCTGGTTCGATCCCGGACCGAACCCGAACCAGACCTAGGAGCACTAATCGTGACTGTGAAATATGCAACAATCTGATCTCTTCTAATAATCGACGTCAATAAGATCTCTGATCAGTGTAATGTGATATATGGGAAATTTTATGTATTCAGATTGTTATTGATACTCGAATTATACTATAACAAGATCTCGAGGATTATTCAATTCTTTCAATACCGAGGCATGTTCGTACATATGTACGTTCATGTCAATTATACATAAGTACATTGTTCACGTGACTTCGTATGATAATTTTAAATGAGTTCACGTATTAAAAAAAGTCCATTTTGACAAGTTTGAAAATTTTTATTTAATTTTTGAATAGATATAAACCCAATAAAAAAGTTCACTATAAGTTACAAAGCTAATTATAATAAAAAAGATTTACAAATTACTTAGTCCAAATCAAACATGTGAGCTACTCCAAGCCAAACATGATGGCAAATCCTTAAATCAGGTACAAATCGCGTACTGTATCTGATTTTAAGCTGATTGATAACAAAATTGACATCAAATCGGGTTGTGATCAGCTTAGAAACACCCGATTTGTGTCGTATTTGCTATCATTTACGGGGGAAGCCATATTTTAGCACGTGACATAGAGCCAATAATACTAACAAACTTTTGAAAAGCGTGGGCGTATACAGACATTATTTGAATTTGCGATAATGTTAGAAAGGAAATACCATATGAACATATTATTGTTATTGTTAATTTCTGTAAATTCCTTTTATCCATAGGCAACTATATTTATGTAATTTTATATTTATAATTATCAATGTTAATTAAACCATAAAAACTGCCAAAATCAAATCTAAAATATAATAAAATCGACCAAAATCTCAAATAATTTTTGCAAGTCTCGAACCTTATAATTTTACCATGCCACATTTTAGCATCGAATTTATTAGGTGCAAGGAGTATATATTAATAAAATTATAAATATACAGGATAAAGCAAATGAGAATTATTTTCGAGTAGAAAAAAATGAAATTAATTGCATTTCCTTAATATGATAAACAATTATGAAGAATTCTATCTTCACCAACAATCACTCCACCGATAGCCTATTTGGCCAATATCATATGTTAGGGTTTCGCTTGACATAATATCGACTAAAAGATCTGTCAATGAAGAAGAGGGAACCGTTAATTACAGTGGGATTGAGATTCTCCTTATAAGGTCTGAGCAAATGTCCCGAATTAGGTTCTACTGTATAAAAAATTATAAAAGTACAATTGTTATTAATAATGTAGTTATATAAAACAATGCAAAAGGCAAAAATACTTTGTAGAAATTTATATCTATTCTTTATGATTTATAAATAAATTGAAGTCTAGATGATCGTTATAAAAATTACATGGCTGCGCATTTTTTATAGAGGTTATTATTATATCCGGATATAGAATTTTATTAAGATTTATAACCTTTCAAGTAAAAGATGACCAATAACCCAGTTACATTTAAAAAGAATTCATAAATTGTGAATACATATCAAGTAATGAGATTCTGCTAAACTAAGAACAATGTATGATATTACTAAATTTACTAGATGAACCAATTTTTTCTGTCAAGTTTAGCTAATTAATGCCTAACCTTGTTTTTGGATTAGCAATTTGTAGGAGAACACCACTTATTTGAAGCTAATTAGAAAAAAAAATTAGAATATCCCGAGGCCACTATAAATTGTCAGAATATGAGAAATTTAATTTCTTACGTTCTACATCTATAAAAGATTTACCGATATCTGAGACTGCAGATGTCGTTTTCATATCTAATCTTTTACGAACGGCAAAGGCTGTAGAATTCGTTGAATAGTTGATAATTATGATGATTAATAAAATAATGTAGACACGCAGTTCCATAATGAATTTTCAGAAAGAATTTTTTGATATAATAAGTCCAGCTTTATTCAAGTTGCGCGGAAAGATTAATGAAAATAAAATATAGGATTGAATTAATTAAAGTGCAAGTCGATTTTAATGAAATAAGATTGCAGTAATGGAAAGCTATGGGTATTCTCAAGTAGCTTATAAATGAATTAGCTAGTGATTGTAGGATGCACAACCAAATTTAATTAAATCCAAAATAATATAGTTGAAGCGTTCTTACACAAACTCCAACGATGTGATCATCTTGTGATTGTGTTTATATTCAGGCGTTTTGATAAAACTTGAATGAAATCTTTTATCAATACTATTTAAATTTAATTTGTAAAAGAACAAATGGAATGGTTGTGCTTCGTGTCATAGAATGAAGGCTAAATATAGCATGCATTGACCACTCTTGAAGTTTTACTTTTAGCCTTTTTTTTCATTTACGGCAAGGTTTTTTCATTAGCAATAAGGTAATAATAATTGTTGCTAAACAATCTTACACTAATTAACCTTTTTCTTTCCATGCGCATTAATTAACATAATTTTATGTAACTTTTTATTCGCTATAAATAGTAAACAGCTTAAATTATTTTTAGAATAATTAAAATTGAATCTTGCATTCAAATACTATAAATAAATCGGCAGATCTGCCGTCTAATAAAGGAACCTATCAGTTATAATTCCTGTCAAATTTGTCGATCATATTTTTGTTAAATAATTGCTAATTTTAACCACTAATTGGTTCTATTGGATTGCAGACATGCTGATATCAATATGATTTAAGCTAATGCTAATTAGATTTTTTTTTGCTTGATCAAATCTTCTATATATGGATACAGTAGGTAGTGTAATGAAGTTTTAGATGTTCATACGTATCATCTTTTCCCCGAATACAGATGATCTTTGTATAGAATTCTACAGTAAAAATTTCATTGCAATCAGGTGTTGGCAAAATATGGACATGGACAATATGGACCATTGGACATTAGGGTGTTCGGTCAACTATGTAAATCAAAACTATATGCAGTACCATATAAAAATCAATTAATAAATTTTTTTTTCGAATTTAGATATCAGTATATTTATATCACTTTCTAAATATATTTTAATAGTAAAGAACGATTTGTATGTTTTTCTATTATTTTAGCATAAATCAACTCTTAATAGTTCTTAATATGAGTTAAATTGAAATTCAATATTAGTGCTAAAAATTTCAACGTAACTTGATTTATACTAAAATTGAAAAAAAATAGTGATTCTCTTTAGACATCTATAAACATACAAAACATTCTTTACTATTTTAAAAGTGATAAATACGTAATCACGATCAATATCCTGATCACTAAATTCGAAAAAAATTCATTAATTGATTTTTTATATGGTACTACATATAGTTTTGATTTACATAATTGTCCGAACATTCCATTGTACATGGACATTTATGCATAATGTCATATTTTCCTATTGGACATAAGGCTCTTAATCCAAAATCAAAGATGTGGCTTGCACTCCCAAAATTAAGTAAATGTCTGAAATATCCCGAAATATTCGACAAAAGAAGATATGGACATGGACACTGTTTAGATTAGTCCATGTCCATATTTGTCCAAGCTCAAATAAAACTCATTTGACATAGTTCAAATGCAACACTGATTGCAATAGAGATTTTCATTCAATTTTTATATACCATAAAGGTAATTGTAATTGGTAATGTTTGTGTCGTTAAATAAAACTTAAAATGAAACTATTTTTTGAAATGATAAACCACCCACGAAAACCGAAACCTCAAAGCCTTCCTGCGAAACCTACAAAAGATGAAACCTCTACAAAGACAAACCTTTTTTGTAAAAGATAAAATTTTCAATAAAGTCAAAGTCCCTATTAAGGATGAACTCCTGGTAAAGACAAAGCCTCATAATCTTATCATTGTTTGGATACGAAGTCTTTATTTTTGAATAATCGTTGAGTAATATAAAATAATCAACTCCACCTTAAACCTCATAATATATGTGCATCGTGATTGTTAAATTTTAAAGTTGATAATCTTTAGTTGTCTAATTTAGGTGTAAATTAGCAAATAACGAACATAAAGAACAGAAATATTCGGTAGGTTTGAGTACATAGATAATTAATAAACATAAAAAGATACTAAGAGAAGTTCTGTTTATTACATAATTTCTATTTATTAGAAAGGCGGATCTCCTCCACCTTATGTAATCGAATTATAGATGTGATAGCCTTTAAATTACGTAATAAATAGCACTTCCCTAATCATAGACAAAAATAAACTAAATAAATTAGTATTACTATAATTTAACAAGAAACTATCTAAGGTAATAACTTTTTATACTTTAATGACTAATTCTGATAAAACCATTTTACTAGCAAATAGGTCGATTTGATCGATCGGTCTGGGCTTTTTTACGTAGCCTTAATTCTGCCTAACTTTTTTTTTTTATCATTAACAAATACATATCGCTTACAGTAATTTATAATCTTATTACCATTATTTAATAAAGTAAAATTTATTTCACTACAAAATATAATATAATATAATAATCAGATTTGATTACATAAATTATTTAATATTTTTATTTTATAATTTAATTATCTATCATTGGTTTACTTAATTGGTTTGTTATTTTGTTTTTTAAAAGTTTTTTTGACGTAACCTACAGGTTTCATCTAACAACTATTCTCTGTTTTTAAATAGAACCCTAAATAGTATTGAGGTGATAAAGAAGATTCTTTTTAGCCTTCGATAGTCTGCCATAGATCCGCCAAAATACCTGTGCATACATCAGGAAAATTAAGTGTAAATCTGCAAAAATCTGTATTTTTGCACATTTGTGCGTATTTGTAAAAATCTGCAAAATTCTTTAAAGATTTAAATTTTTTTAGAATTACATTTAATTTCCGCATTGTAGAACCAGATTTGAAGTTTTGCACTGATATTCATTTGTTTTATTATTTAATTTTTGCAAACATGCTCAGAACTGCACTAAAATTTTTTTTTAATGTATTTGTAGCGTATTGGTAAGATATCAGGATGTAGGTGGATATCGGTAACGTAACGCATAATATTGGGATACCCAATATGCACTCTTGATATATAGGCGGATCTATGATAGACTATCTGGTACATATCAGGAAATCAGGAAATTTTTAAAAAGGGCGGATATCGATTAGCAGCTGCAGAGGCGATTGCCATCGATTGGAAATCGACAATAATCGATATTGGTAGCTAATCGATTAAAAAACATTCGATTTTTAATTTAATTTTGATATCAATCGATTTCAATCAAAGCGATTCTAATTAGCAGCTTTTTTGTCAATCGATTTTAGCCTGTATCACTGGTAATCGGCTATCGATTGACATTTCTTTCTGTCAATCGATTGCCAACATTTCCTGATGCAGTATGTACCCGATATTCGTTGATCCAACCTGTGCTTTTTACTAATTTACAAATATGTTACTTGTTTTGCCCTTTTTTTATCGGATTTTTTTTATTAATCGTTAAAGACCATAAAAATCATAGTGAAAGAATTTGATAAATTTAAATTATAGCTATTCATGTGTTTAATATGGTAACTAATAAATTTTTTAAAACTCATTAATGTTAATATTAGCATTTAAATTGGGCTAGGTGCTAGCAAAATGTATAGTAAAGTTATTAAAGAAACTTCTTTGTTAGATCATTAAAGGCTTTTTTCTTATACTGCTTTTTGAGGAATAAGCGATTTTGGCAAACAAATATTGCTGATCTTGAAGTCTTATTTATTTATATTATAGTGACATTGCTAAATAAATACTAAATTTGAAATGAAGCGGGGTAACTAGTTCAAGCTAGGCATCAAAGCTGCCTATTTCTAGTTTAGTAAACAAAATTTTATGTATTCTGGTTTGTATTACACATAATTAGATTAAGTACAATAATAATCTTTTCAAAATGATAGCATTACCAAAATGAGTGTCTTTTCGAAATATTTAATCATAACAAGTTCTTATTTTCATGTCTTCTTGTAAACTGTCACATTAAAAGTATTACCCATAAATTGTCTAAAACCATTATTTGAATACTCTACTTATATTACATCAATTACTTGTTATATATTAAAAGAAGGAAGTAAAGTCGGCAGGAGGGGTTTTTCGGATTTTAGGATTTTCAGTAAAATAATTTAGGATGGCTTCTAAAATAAAGCTATATAACCGAAAATAGAGAATTTTTCTTATTGCACAACAATGATCGATATAATCATTGCTATTAAAATTAAAGCGAATAAAATTGAAACCTTACAATGAATTCAAAGTGTCGATCATATCATTTCAAACATTAAATCGGGCAATGTCATAGGCGATCAGTAATTATTTTTTTCACAACAGTTATGTAAAATGGTCTCGATTTAGGGTTTGAATTGAAGTAATTATCTGAAAAATTATTTAATATCGCTTGACGAATCAGAGATCAATGGATTCGGTTATCATTGGTCACTGCTAAATATTCAAGTATTGCTCACTATCCTTACCAACTGTTTCTTGAATAATATAAATGTACATGATTGGGCAAAACTTGTCGAATACGGTAAATTGGCAAATGAGCACGTGCCGCTTTGCGGCACGTGTAGCCAATCATTTGTCAAATTACCGTATTCGACAATAATGGTGTTATCCGGAAATTTATGATCATGATTGGTAGGGAGTCGCTCGCTGAGTTTTAATTTTGAATACTGGAATAAACATAATTACATAGTAACACATGAAAAAAATAGCAAAAAGAAATTTTTTCATGATCATGAGTTTGTCGGATAACTATTAATATTGATTGACAAATTTTAATATAATATATTCCCAAATACAATACCTGGTTCTTCACACAGTAGCCACCTAAATTTTATTCCAAATCAACTTTATAATTTAATATGAGCGAAAAACTTATTATTGATTTCTTGTATCGATATTAGTAGAATTAAAATAAAAATCAAATTATAATTAGATGATTATAACTATATGTTATCTTTGTCAAAGTTTAAAATTAAATATTCGGACGCTTTGTGTTTATTCTTTTTAACACCCAAATTCTTTATATTAATGACCAACTATAATTATTCCATCATCACCCATAACTGAAATATAACACAACTTGCTTTACCGTTACCAATTTAATCATTAATATAATAAACTACTGTAAATGGCTGGGTACAAGATCCCCCTAGATAGTAGACCCATTATGTACTATACCAGGGTCTTGAATATATAATAAAGTTTTGCTAAAATGTAAAATACCCGGGATATACAAATAGGAAAAAACTATGAGAATAATATGAAAATAGATAAACCTGCCAATTATCAGACCCACATCCATACCAGAGACCCGGGGTCTAATTTTCGGTTTTAAAATTGGTGAAATATAACAGACCCGTGTCTTGTATCCGGCCATTTATGGTACGTTGTAGATCTGCAGCTTGAAGCGAATATGTTCCAAAAGTGTATTTAGTCAATCGTTAGTACTTTCACATTAGTAAAATATAGGGCAATTTAGGATAATTTAAAAATTTTAGGACATCCAAAAACAAATCTTTTTATTTTAGGATAATCCGAAAACCAACTTTAGCCATGAGGGATATGCTCGCTCGTCACTTTCATAAATATTACGACAAATATTAAAAATCATTCAAATAGTTGAATATTCGTTAATTACAATATTTTTACATTCGCATAAAAAAATTAAATATAGATATAAATGTTATAAATAGTAGTACAGCACTTAAAGAGGGTGTGCATTTATAGAGAACAAAATATATAGTGCTCTTATAAGTTGGGCTAAGCTATGCCGTGCATTTAGAGAGAATTTACATAGGGCATACACTTATAGAGTGTGTGCTTATAGAGGTCTTACTGTATAAGGGTAAAAGTAGTAAAATTTCTTTATACCGTATCCTGTCACCCACCTTTTGCAATCGGATCTGCATAATTTTGGTACTATTCGAATCAACTTATCAAAGCGATCCGAATAGTACCATGCTGATCTGATCACTAGATCATGAGAAATTTGTATATGAAAATTGCAAAGGGTGGGTGCTTATTCACGGCAGGATATGGTAAAAACACTACTGTTTTTTCATTAAATCTTAAATTTAGTTTTAAAGTAAATGCATAATCAAATACTCTTCGTAAGAATATTGTCTAGCTTATTAAACCTTGTAAAGCAAAAATTCTTTGTTAGAATACAGCATTACTCTCTTTCAATCATTCTTCGAATAAATTTGGTGATGAAGGAATCAAAGTTTTTGTAAAGGCCCTTCACAAAAATTCTACAATGCAATTTAATTGCATTAATGGAGGCAAAGCTTTGGCAAAGCTCTTGCAAAAACATGAATTTGACCATCTTGGATCTTTATTCTAATCATCTCGATTTTGAGTGAATAAAAAATTACTATAAATGGCTACCCCCTAGATAGTAGACACACTATGTACTGTATCCAGGTTAATGATGCCTGACTAAAGACGAAATAGTTTTGTCTAGACGAAATAGTTTTGTCTAGACGAATAACGAAACCATTTTGTCTGACAGCTTCAATTAGACTAATGATGAAACCATGACGAATGACGAAACTCATGATGAATGACGAAATTCGTGACACTCCGCAAATATATATATTTATGAGGAAAAAAATAAATAAAAATAAAACGTGTGGCTTTTGCTTTAGGAATAATTAAAAACTGGTTAGTGCATAAATATAAAATTTTGTGTTATTACAATTTCTTTGTTTTTATCGTTAAAGTTGTTTATATTGCACAAAGATTCAAAGATTTGATTTACATAAGAGCACCCATACTGATTTTTATATATTATTTTATGTGACAATTAGCATCACATAGTTACAACACTAATTACTAGGTTTCTGCAAAGTAGTTTGCATCAGAGCTATTGTGAGTTTTATTATTACTTGGCAGAAACTTGAGTTTTTGGCATTTACAATTATTAGCATGATAGAAAGTTATTTTAATTAGCTAATGTGGTACAACTATAACTTCAATTATTATACAACTAGGGAGTGTTAAATATCAGGTGATTTTTTAGGGGGTCAAAAATTTTGGAAATTATATATAAAGACCTGACAATTTTCATATATGAAGGTAGGGTAGGCCACTGATAAAAAAAACAGGTGATAAATGACACTGCCCCTATTTATATTAGTTTTAGAGTACCCCTATATAAAAATGTAATCACTCATATGACAAGTTGCCATATATATCACTTATGAGCGAATAACTTTCAGAATATATTGGTCTTTAACCTTACTAGCGGCTGGCAAATTTAATCAGATATAATCAGATTCCCAGGAGACTTCTACTAATACTGCATTTTTACTATTAGCCTAATAGTATATAGCTAAGTAGGCTCAGAAAATACTTTTTTTTTTTGGAGTTTTTTCTAAAAAGCATTATTTCAATAGCTAATTCATTTTTAAAAACTTGGAATCAAGCTGCCTTCAAAAGAGATCTGAACAATTTATAAAAGGTAGTTCTTGTAAGGCATAAGAACTATTAAATAAAAACGTTTAACAGTATTTAAAGATTTACTTTCTGTAATGTAAAAATTTTTTTTACACATTACCAAAAATTAGCAAACATGAGATATTCTAACAGAATATATCAAGTTGGTTATTGTTATTATTTAGGAATTGGTACAGTGTGGAACAGTATAAACCAACACATTTTTTTGTAAAATGTGCCAAATTTCAAAATAAATACTTAATTCTGATTGGCTAATATAATATAATCAATTGTGATTGGTCAAAAATAACATATGAGTTTCTTTTTTTATATAGTAAATGCCAAATTTTTAATTTTATAGTAAACTTTAAATTGATATATTTTCTTAAAATTAAAATAAAATAAAAATCTTTTCTAGCCAAATTGTAACTTAGACTTAAAGCTACAAATTGGCTAAAAATTTTTTTTAAATTTTTATTTTATTTTAAAGTTATATTAATTTTTGTAAAATATATATAAAAAGGTTTTGGTTTATGGTGTTCTGCACTGTATTGTTGAAGCTTGTTAATTCTATAGGAATTTGAAGACCTAAAAATTATAATATTGGTCAAGCGATTAATGGCTAAATAATAAAGATAATATGGGCTAGATGCTGCAAAAAGAGACCAAATTGACAATTTTTTCAAAAGATATTTTTTTACATAAATCAATTTAGAATAAGATTAGGATTATTTTTTACTTAAGACACAAAAGTAGTTGTATTAATAAAATTTTGCAGTATTGCTCTTTAAAGGTTGCATTTTTTTATGATTTATTATAAGCTTTATAACATAAAAATTGATTTTCCAATAATCTTTTGTTTTGTCAATTTGGTCCCTTTTTGCAGCACCAAGCCCATATTAACTTTGCTATGCTGATAAGGGAGATAAGCAATGTGGATGCTGTGTTGGTATCATGATAATTCTGTCACTACGACTTTTATAATTAGACCTAAATTAACTCCGAATTACATTTAATTTTCGCAATTAATATGTATTAACTATATGATATATTTATTAAAATTATTCTTAAATCTAATAAAATAATTATTGCATTAACCCATCTCAAAACTCATCTTCTATTTTTTTAAAGTCAGTTTATTTATTTATAAATAATTATTATTATTTAATATTATCGTTACTTAATATTTTTTAAAAATATTATTGTTATTTAATATTTATTCAAATAAATATAATTACATTAATACAACAGTCTCAAATTAAGCTCAATTAGCTAATAATAACTTATAACATGATTATAATCACACAATAGCATTAATATTGAATCATGTAATGGATAAATATTATAAAATTTGTTTTACCAGAACAAATAGTTGCTGAAATATGCTGCTGCACTGTATATATCAGTTAACCTTTTGCTCTGACAAACCAAATTCATGATATTTATTCATTGCTTAACCAATATCATAATTTTCACTAATTAAATACCATCCAGATCTTTTTTATAACTATTACAAATAGTAGTTTTCTGAATTCCCACAAAATTACCAGACTTCAGATAATATAAAAATGCTTTTTGCTTATTGATTTCAACACAAATTCCTAAATAATAACAATAATCAGCTTGGTATATTCTGTTAGAATTTCTCATTTCTGCTAATTTTTGGTAATGTGTGAACTTAATTCAATTAATTTATAACTACTACAGATTGCAGCTTTCTAAATTTCTATAGAATTACCAGGCTTTAGACAATGCCAATTCCTAAATAATAACAATAACTAACTTGATATATTCTATTAAAATACCTTATATCTGCTAATTTTTGGTAATGTGTGAAAAAAGTTTTATATTATAGAAAGTAAATCTTTAAATACCGTAAACTTTTTTATTTAATAGTTCTTATACCTTACAAGAACTACCTTTTATAGATCATTTAGATCTCTTTTGAAGGCAGCTTGATTCCAAGTTTTTAAAAATGGATTAGCTGCTGAAGTAATGCTTTCTAGAAAAAACTCCAAAAAAAAAGTATTTTCCAAGCCTACTTAGCTATATACTATTAGGATAATAGTAAAATGTGGCATTAGTAGAAGTCTTCTGGGAATCTAATTATATATGATTAAATTTGCCAGCCACTAGTAAGGTTAAAGACCAATATATTCTGAAAGTTATTTGCTCATAAGTGATATATACAGCAACTTGTCATATGAGTGATTATGTTTTCATATAGAGAGTACTCTAAAACTAATATAAATAGTTGTGTAATGATCGATGTTACAGTTGTACCAAATTAGCCAATCAAAACGACTTTCCTACAATTATCAAATGATAGTTATATAACTATTATATGATAAAAATATGATAAAAATATTTTAATAAAAAAATATAATAAATATATAATAAACATATAGTATATTAAAAGTATTATTATAATACTTTAACTATATTTTTGTAATTCTGTTAAGTCACTATTAACACGATTATTACTATATTTTTTTTTTTAAATTCGGCAGTCTTGCCATTACTGTTTATTAGTACTCTAAGGTATTGTGGTTACAAACATACATATATATATTTACAACTATCTAATTATTTACAGATAAGGCTTACTCGGTTACTAACTTAGTACCTATGTGTGACCTGCTATATGAGATTTTACCTCCTTAGTAACTGCCCCTTTTGACCAGACCAATTACTAAATCACCAGATGGTTTCCAAACCTATCATATATACCTCGCTATATATACTACTATACAATATCTACTAGCCAACTTCTACCCCTCAGTACTTATTACATTACTTCTAATTTGTTTCTTGTACCACTTCTAAATTGGTGTCTCTCGAGTGGGCGCTCTTGATGCTTCCAGTTTGGTATCCTTGGGATATTACTCTAAGGGTCTAGTTCGTATCTCAAGCCAGGTACAGGACCCGCTGCCACAACCAGGATGCTATTTTACGATTCTCAAGCATTAATATCGTACACCACTAAATTAGGCTACTGATTCTTTTATAGTACTCTCTATTGGTATGGTAATACAGGGGTCTGGATTCTTAGGATGAGAGTTAAGTAACTTATTTAATTACTGTTATAATCCAGTAAACCGGGACCCATGTCCTGTCATGTTTCGTCATAGACTTCCATATAGGTTGTGCGACTATTACTCCCTAGTCTGTCTTGATTTTTGTATCACCGGATTGTCTGCTTCTATACTTTTAGGGTTTCTTTTAGTGGTTTTTCTTGTTTCCTTGCACTAGAGGTGTTTTATATTTGGTAAAGCCATTCTCTTACCACAGCTCCATACTATGTTTACTGCTTCTCTCATCACTTCTAGATATACCGCATATAGTCATTCTCCCAATCAAGATCCCAATGCCGCCTTAGAGTTGTTGGTACTACCTTGCCAATCATGAATTCACACGCACAGCCTTCTGCAGTAATACCTTTCATGACCCATGTTATACACAGTGCCTAGTCTTCTCCATAGCTTGAGGCTCCTTCCAAGAATTCTTTATTAGCCAAATATGTACATCACATGGTCTTACTGCCACAGGGTTTCGCATTTGAAAGCTCCCAAAGGTTTCAGAGATAATTAATTAAATTAATTACCACTAGCTGTAATTGAACCGTTGACCTCATCTGTGGAGGGTTAGGTGCCCAGACCACTAGGCTATGATACTCTAACCCACAATTATTACCATATATTTATAATATAATTATAATCTAAATATAATCTAATATTATCTTGTACTTATCTAATAGCGATTAAATAATATAATATTTTAATAATATAATAGCAATCTGTTTAAAATAATTAAATAATGTTATTAATATTTTAACACTTAACAATATAATAAAAATATTGTTAACAGTAACATAAAAGATTAAAATTATTTTATCATATTTTTATTATTTAATAGTTATATAACTATCATATGATAGTTTAAATGCCAAAAATTCAAGTTTCTGCTAAGTAGTTGCTGTAAATAATTTTGTCACAGTACTTGCTATTTTAGCGATCACAGTATGTAGATAAGTTTACATTGGAATTAACATAATTTTTAACATGATTACTGAAAAAATTATATTACAAAACTTGTTATTCCAATAATAAATATTTGGTTAAGGTGAGTAACTTTACATCAGAATTATCATAATTTCTATCGTGGGTTGCTATAAATAATTTCATACAGTCTGGCGACTATAGAATCATGATTTTTTTTATCATGAATTCAGTAAAAAATTTTATAATGAAATTTACTATTCCAATGACTGTAATATATACAAACTTCTGAAAGCCATTTTTCCGAAGAACATAATACCAATTAAATTGGCCTGCATTATAACCAATGCTGGCTAACTTTGTCATTATTAGGTCCTTTCGAGAATATGCTTTTCAAGATTTATAGTAAAACTATTCTGTTGACTACATGTAGTTAGTATTAGAATTGTTGTGCGTTCTATCATAAGTTACTGTAAATAATTTCACTACAGAAGTACAGTATTAAGATGAGTTTGCTTGCATTGGAATTGTTATAATTTTTGTCATGAGTTACTTAAAAATTTTTATAACAGAACTTACTCACTATTCTGAAGACCACATTAATGGTTAAGGTTGGTTAGTTTGCATTGAAATTAATTTCGTACCTGTAGTTGACACCTGCCTGAAGTTGTCGTGCCTGGAGTTGATGCTTCAGGTACCTAAAGTTGCAACTTCAGGCAGGTGTCAACTTCAGGCATGACATATATTTCACTAAAAATTAAAATTTAAGATCTCTTTTATATCCAGATTTTTATAATATCCGGATTAGGGATATATATTTTTCCAACAAATTGATCTGAACTTATTTAAAATCCGTATTAATCTGAATATAAATATAAATCCGGATTCTCTAGTACTTACTATTCCAGTGACCATAATATGTGATTAAAATTAAATAGTTTGCATTGAAATTATCATATTTCATTTTGAGTTACTATAAAAAATCCAATACAGAACTTATGGTGACTATAATATATTCTTAGGTTATTATATTGAAATTGTTATAGTTTCTATTATAAGTTACTGTGAATTATTCTGTTACATTTTACACTCTATACTATATGCATAAAATCTTATATCTGTACTTTGTTGTATATTAATATTACCATAAACTGCCGTATAAAAGACCAGGTCTCTTACACCCCACCAATAATATTAGACCCTGGGTCTAGTACATGGTGGAGAATTTTTACTATTAGAAGGAAAATTTAAAAAGCATATATATTTTTCATTTATAGTGGGCAGAAAAAAACCCCCACATTTGGTTATTGTGGATTTTGAGTTTCATACCAGGTCTAGTGGGTCTTGTATACGGCAGTATATATAGCTATTCTGCACTGGAGCTGACCAACATTTTCTAAATTAAGCTTGTATTCATTTGTTCCTGGTTTAGCGCGACAATGTTGTGCAGCTACTTATTGATTAGTAGTTACGGTCTTAATTAGTTATAGGCATTGCATTAATTTGATAAATGTTTTAGATTCCATACTGGATTTTAATATAACCCAATCAGCGTTCGATTATTACAGTGGCGATTATAAGTAATGGAGCAAAAAAAAAATTTTGCTTAGATCATGTTATTTCGAGCAATTCTAGACGTATCCTTTTTTTTTTTAATTTATTCATGAATAGTCATTTGTTTTGATATTAAATTTTTAATAAACGTTGTTGTTATCGATTCAAAAATAATCATGCATGTAACATGAAACACATGATGTATTACTTTTGATCATTCATGATTACGATCAGATGAGGTTTTGTACAACACAAAGCAACATTATAAAAGCAAATTACATTGTTGTTTTTGTATCGTTGTACAATGCTTAATCTCATCGATAATCAAAAAAAAGAACGAACGACCCCAGCCCAAAGGGCTAACATCTTACTTTCGCTACAGAAAGGACACATGGCAAGTGCAGTAGGACTTTCTTTCAACATTAGCTCCTCTACTGTAATTCGTATCAAAAATAAGTGGCTATGACACCGCGTGCTTGAGGATTTGAAAAGGGTTAGTTGCCCAGTTGCTCTGGGCGAACCAACCCAGAAGAATTGTTAATCTAATTGTCTCCCATTGCTGTTCTAGTGTGGTTTAAGTTTGCTCCCGCCTTAAAGAACAAGAAAACATTGACATTTCGGTGCCCACTGTCCTTCATATACTCAGGGCCCATGGTTTGATATCAGGAATCAAGAGAAAAAAACTGTATCTAAGCAAAATTCACAAGAAACGTAGATTAGAATTCGCGGTGAAGCACAAAAATTGGACCTATGAGGACTGGGCTCAAGTTATCTGGTCTGACAAGTCGAAGTTCAAAATCTTTGGATTTGACAGCAAGCAATCGTCCTGGTGAACCGTTAAACGACTTCCACATTAAACCTACGGTGAAGTATGGGGTGGCTCTGTAATGATTTGGGGCTGTTTCACGTCTCGCGGTGTTGGTGAGTTTTGCCGAATCGAAGACAACATGGATAGTGAGTTGTATCGGCAGATACTACGTGAGGATTTTTGGGTACAGTTAGGGATCACAAGTTTGATCTTCGCAATGTTATATTCCAGCAAGACAACGACCCTAAACATACGGCGAAGCTGACGTTGCGTTAGTTGAGGAATAATCGGGTTAGGGTGTTGGATTGGCCCCCCTAGTCCCCTGATCTCAACCCCATCAAACATTTGTGAAATGAGGTTGACCGATGACTTAGGAACCTCCCTAGACAAATTTCAAGTAAAGAAGACATCGATGTTGAGATCTGCACCAATCTGATTCGATCCATGCTCGAACATGTTCGTGACGTTATCAAGGCACGCGGTGGATACACCAGGTGGTAGAGGCCAAAAGGATTAGAATAGAAAAAAAAAATTTTTTTTTTATATGTAAAAATTTTTTTTTATATTTTATTATTGTGTTGCATTACATACAATCAAAAGTAATGCAACACGTCAAATGAAATAAAATTTAGGTTAACGAAAATTTAGGTTCATTTATTTTTTTTAAATTTTTAATACATGAAATCTATAGTATTCACAAATAAATTAAAAAAAAAAAAAAAGGATACGTTTAGAATTGCTTGAAATAACGTGATCTAAGCAAATTTTTTTTTTTGCTCCATTACTTATGATCGCCACTGTATAAGCTGTTCAAATAATTATTGATAGATGATATATTATAATAATGGATATAATAGTAAATTTGAAGTCATTTCACAAAATTTGAACAGAAAATGTTACATCCCGCGTATTATGCAAATGAAAACTGAAGACGTAGTCATCACGCGAGGATCACGTGCGTGATGCGAATCCCACGCGGGAATCCGATCGATCAGTTGCCAAATTGGAACTCAGTATCGGCATACTTTGAGTTTAGACAATCTTCAAAATGGTGTCTCACATGATTTTATATCATGCCTTTTATTATTATTACTCTTATTTTAGTTTTCTTTCTAAAATATCACGATTCTTATATTGTTATACAGGCATGGAATTTTGTTTTATTAAAATTGTCATTGAACTGATTACAGTCTTTAAATTACGAAATCAAGACGTGCCTTAATGAGATCCGGCGAATTCTTACACGGAATGATAAAAATTAGGTCATGACTAACATGAGGTGTTGTCAAATTACATAAAATGATAAAAAATTAAGAATGTTTAACCGAAACGAATTATTATAAACGCACCTATGGTGTTTTAGCACCTATGTATAATTTCTTTTAATAAAATTTAGGGTTAGGGTTAGGAAATTAAGA
>CAJVPY010000855.1:0-22794 GCA_910591965.1 Dentiscutata erythropus
ATTAATTTTTTTGATTGATTTGATTGGTTAATTATCACGGGTAGATCTACCAATCATACGAATGTCGTCCTATGAGGTGGCTACTAAGTAAAAAATATCACGTGATAAATGGCACGCCCCTAATTTCATGTAAGACCACTAAATGTTTTTTTTTCTTATCCCCCCATAAGCGCTTTATTATATATTATTATTTTTAGGATTCAAATTCTATTTCACATATTATGTATACCTGTTTCTGTTACTGGTTTTCGCAATTTGCAAAAAAAAAGATTTAAAATAAATTGTTAAATCGTATATTATATGTTAATAGTAATGGTTTAAATAAAGGCTTATAAATTCCAACTTAATTATTTATCAATTGCGCTTTTTCATTTGGGTGTTGTCTGGTGTTTCCTAGTGGTGCAGAATAATGGCATTCAGCAAGTTATGGTTACGGTGGCTGTAAACAATCTATAATAATGTAACTATAACGCAAGCAGAACTCATGGAAATTAAGCTACAGTTGTACGTATCATTAGACCATAACTACAGCGCGCATACACAAAATGCTACGTATTTAACAAGTTATAACTAATTATAATTACGGTACCTCCCAATTGTTCGAATTACGCCTGACTTCTAATGTTGCCAAAGAAAAATGCACTTCAGGCTTTCAAGTTTATTAAATAATAAACTTGAAACCTAAAGCGGCATTCGATCGTGCACCACATTCTCGGATCCGGACCTGCGCGATACGGCTAACTTTAGATCCGATTCGGTTTTCGGACCGGGTACGGATCTTTAAAAATACCCGCCCGGTCCGAATCATACGGAACACTACTGATAACCAATAACAATAATTCAGTTTGCTCGAATTGATTATATCCAGAATTAAGTATAATTTGTAATTTTTTATTTGGAAGATAATGAGCATTTAGTTCAGAGCAGGTGATATCATTTAGAATAGTATGAGGAATTCTGAAAAGTAAGCAATGAATTAAGATGATAGACATCAGTCAGAAAGATATGGAGACAGACCATATATTACCGTTAAAAACAATTTTAATAAAATTGCAAGCAACTTTTTGTATTTTAGATTTATATATATCATAGAATTTGTAAAATTCGGTTCAGCAATTGCTTGCTTAATTCATAACATTTTTTACCATGCTTAAATATGCAAACATACAAATTCTTTGTATAAAGATATTTTAATAACAAATATAAAAATTACATGTAATTATAATAAAAATTCTATTGCGACTCTAAAAGTACTCATGTGCGAAGCATAAATTATAAAAGCGTCAAACTTCTAATACTGTAATAAATATACCAATAAAACTTAACAAATTGTTATTTGTGCAAACTCTTATCATAGATTTTTTTTTCTTGTATTTCTTGTACGTACGTACGTACGTTATTACTTAAGTGCATATTGGATCATGCGATGATAAATATCGTCCTGTCGGAACAAATTTCATGATATTATCATCGTGACCAATATGTACTGTATAGGCAAAAATTGTTGAGTAACGGTAATTTGGCAAATGAGCACGTGCCGCTTTGCGGCACGTGTAGCCAATCATTTGTCAAATTACCGTATCCGACAATTTGCCCAAGACAATTTATGATCATGATTGGTAGGGAGTCACTCGCTAGTTTTTAATTTGAATATTAGAATAACTTATAAATACTATCTTAACAATTAAAAAAAAAACTATCTCTAAATATCTATGCCCATGCATAGACAAACATAAAGCCAAACTACCTTGTTCTAAACATACTTACAGTATAAATGTCGCGCGTCGAAATAATTCTAAAATGTGCCCGAGTTATTAAAGAATTCTAAGTCGCTTTAAGATAGGATTTATTCATAGCACATTTATTCATAGCACAATGCTGTAAAAAATTAATTAAATTTAAAAGCAATGCACGAAGTTTTTACATCTATGATTAATAGGTTGGTAACTATTTTCGCAGGGTACATTCATTTTTTTACATTTACAGTGATTTTTGTCATGCATTTTTTTACATTTAAAGTGATTTTTGTCTCATGCATTTTTGCAATTACATTTAATAATATCCACTTGTGAAACGCTTTTCGAATGCTTGTGAGCATTGAAGGGATAGTATTCAACTCGGGAAACTTGTCAAGACTCAATGAACACAAGTATGTTTTAAGATAACGTATTGCAAATGTATTTTTTTTATTGTATTTGCAGAATTTTGTAAACTTAATGCAAAAATAAAAGTTTTCACGTGTTATAAAGGTTCTATTTCCCGATTCATTACTAAAATATTTGGAAAGCAATTTCTTTGAGCACATTACAGAGTAAAAATGGATACTCTTGTATTCGGTCATCAAGTATAGAAAGTTACAAAGAATAAAAGAGTGAAATAAAAAAAATAATACGGTCGTCCTCCTCTATAATCACGCTGTTTGCTTTATATAAAAAAGATTTGATTATAAAATTTAATAGTAATGTGATTATACAGAGTTTTTTTTAGTAAATATATTGCCAATAACAATTTTTCAAAAAATGGTGCTTATAAAGAGGGTGTGATTATATAGGAGGTGACTGTAGAGGAGGACGACTGTAATAATAAAACATTTGTATTTTATCTTGACAATTTATCGTAACTTATTGTAGTATCGAATTTAAAATCAACTTAGTTACTATTAAATTTATCGATTATACAGTATCAAATTTAGAATCGCTTTTAAATTTCGTATCAACTTGGGCTATAATTGGAATCCCTGTCCATTCTGACGTACAGCATAAATAATATTTATCTACTATATATTTGTTATAAAATATTTATAGGTGACACCCTAATAAATAATCAACAGATTTAAAGTAGGTGTCATCTATACTATATTTTATCCATAGATCAAAATATTTGTGACATTTTTGCAACCTGGGTTTTATCTGGATCAACTCCGGCACATAATGTCTATAAGTTATAATTTTTTTTTTTTTTTTACGTCTAGCATCATGTGATTCATCATTCGATCGATCATCTCTAATTGATAACTCCGTTATATATATACAAGTTTTTTCATAATATAATCCTCGTAAGTTGTTCAAAATCTTTATCCTGTTCGGGTAGGAAACTTATCAATGTTATAGATAATCCTGTAAGATTTTTACTAATTTTCTTTTAGTCTAATTTTACATTATCCAAAATTTTTATTCATTTTAAATAACCAAAAGTTAATTTTATTGCTTAGTAAGTAGGAAAAGTTTAAAAAAGGGTCCTATTAGTAATTCTTTACTACGCCAAGGGGGGTTTCTAGCTGCTGATTCAGGGATTTTTGTTAACCGGACATATTATTTCGATCGCTAAAATTTAATCTCCGCAGTGATTGAGCATGAGAAAATCACATTGGGAACGTAATTTCTGCCGAAGAATTTTAAAATGCATTATTAATAGTTATTATCCCTTTATTTGTAATGTAGGCAACTTGGCTGAAAAACATTGTAGCATGTGAAAATCCACTCCGTTGACGAAGGGATACGTTTTTCGTTGTCATTCCTTTTAGAAGTTTATTGAAATTCCTTTATAAGAAGCGATCTACATTTGAAGCTTCTAGTAACTTTAGCAATCTTTTCCATGATCCAAATAATTTGGTTTTTATGGTTGATATTGAAAATTTTGAAAAATTCTAACGTTGTGTAACTTACATCACTGTTTTATTAATGTTTCGGACTTTAATAAGTTTCCATTTTCTTAGATATTGAATGAAGGGCTTTTTTGTTGTGTTTCTTAAAATTGAGTCGACGATTTATATTATTCATAACTGTCACACAATCATTTATTTAGGAAACAATAACCGAAAACGGTTTGTTGTCAAACAAATTATTGATATAAATATACAATTTAAGTTTCGAACGGAATTTTAAATCGTACTTACGTTTACTGTACGTAGTTTTCTTTGGAAATAAGAGAACATCCAAAGAAAATCTTATTGATTGAAAATTAATGGCTTCAAATAATAATAATCATCGTCAGGATAACAATAAACGTTCGAATAAAAAAAAAAACTTTTCGAATGATAAGTTAAATGACGGAAATAATGATTTGAATGCGATTACTTCTCATGGACCATCAAACTTTTATTCAAATAACGAAGATACTTTTCACTATATTGAGAGTACTGCAATTACTTCTGTTCATGATGAATCTAACAAACGTTCTAACAGAAGAAGAAGCAACGAAATGAATGATGATAGGAATCGTACTGCTTTCGCTCCTCATGGACCATCACAATCCTATCCTAATACCTCAAATAACGAAGGTAACTCTCATTTAAATGAAGATTTATCTGTTACTACTGCACGTGATGAGTTTAAACGTCCGAATAGAAAAAACAAAAATAAACTAAATGATAACAGAATTAATGAGTTAAATGACGGCAGAGAACGTGTTGACAACACTTCAAATAACAGAGATGATTCTTCTGTCGCTGTGTATGTTGAGTCTAATAATAAACGTTCAAATAAAATTGATGATCATATTGTTACTGCAACACATAACTCTAATTATTTAAATAAAGAGGATGATTTTCAATATAGCGAAAGCTCAACTACTACGATACGTGGTAAGTCTCAACGTCAAAATAGAAGAAAAAAAGACAAGTTAAATGATAGTGGAAATAATAAGTTAGACGATGATAGAGAAAGTGTTTCAATTACGTCACCTGGCCCATCGGAAACTTATCCTAGTGCTTTAAATAATGAAGATGTTCCTCAATCAAAAAATACTCCGGTGCGTAATGAGTTTAACAATAAACGTTCTGATAAAAGAAAAAAGCTTCCGAATGATGGAAGTAATAATTTAAATGAAGATAGGGATAATACTGCGATTGTATCAAGTGAATCATCAAATACCTATTCTGATACTTTAAATTATGAGAATGATTCTCATTCTACTGAAAATTCTGGGTTTACTGCTGTGAATAATGAATTTTCTAGTAAAAGTCCTGATAAAAATTTTTCATCTTTGGAAAGAGATAATTTATTAAATAAAACGAATCAAGTGGATCTTTCCGATTATTCTTCTAATTCTCAAAATTTTGAAAATAATTTTCATACTGAAAATGTAAAATCAGGACAAAAAGATTATGGTCAAGGTAGTCATAAAGCTCGATCCTTACGAAAAAATGTTGCTTTAGTTGCGGATTCCTCAAAAAATCAAGATCAATCAGATAATGTAAATGAAAGTGAAAATGTCATGATACTTCAACATAGTGATAATAAAAATACTAATCCACAATTTAGCGAGACTGATGCTAATTTTAAAGAGAATATAGATAGTATTGATAAAGCTAAATCCGCTAAGCAAAAGAAACAAAAGCAAGTAAAACATGATGTTACTAAAAGTGACCACGATAACACCAATGAAGGAGATAAAGAGGATGAAGAGGATGAAGATGATGAAGATGATGAAGTTCTCTCCTATACTCATGATAATGATCAAAAAAGACAAGATAGTGAAAGTCAAGAAAGTTTTTCTTATAAGTCTGCTTCATTACAAAGTGGACAATCTGTTCGACAAGAAATCCTTAATTTGGACATAGAAAATAAAGACTTGAAACACGATAATTCGGTCCAGAAAAACTCTGATCAAGCTGGACAGTCTACTTCAGGGACGGTCGGAATTACAGATATGGTTGGAAAGCTTATTGAAAAAGTTCTTCCGAAAGTAAATAACGATGACATTGTAATTGTATTCTATGTTCATATGCCAAGAATCAATGAAATCGGATTTCCATGTAAGTTTTATAATATAATATATTTTTTTAAATACATAAAATTAAACTAAATTAATTTAATTTATTGATCTTTTTTTTTTTCTGATTTAATCATTTAGTTGTTGTTGGTAATATACCGGAATTAGGAGATTGGGATAAAGATAAAACCACAATTAAGCTCACAGAGAAAAAAATTAATGGCAAACCTACATCATGCTGGGAATCGAAACCAGTTCGCATTCCACTTGCACAATTTGAAAAAAAAGTTACTATCGAATACAAGTATGCAATTAAAGAGAAAGGCAAAAAGAGCAAGAGTAAACCTTTAATATTAGAAGGAGGTAAAAATCGTGTTCTTGAAGTTGATGGAGGTGATAAATATGAGATCTGGGAAGAAAATGGTAGTAAAATCACTTTCCCTTCCGAATTTAGGGATGTTTATTTAGTGAAGATAATTTATGACTCTGTGACTTCTGAAAACCTTAAAGAGAAGATTATGAAATATGAAAAGATTTTAGAACGTTATCCGAAGTCAACAAAAGCTGCTACATCCATTGAGTTTATAATGAATTCATTTCTCGAAGATAAATCCCTGGAAAAAAGGCTTTTCTTATGTGTTCTCTTGGGGTATTACGTGAAAGGAAGAGATTCACAATATTCTTCTTTGCCTCCAAAATTTCAATCATCTCTTGTTTTTGAAACAATTCAAAATATTAATGCTGAAACGTTCCAATCTGGCACTTATAAAATATTGGCATTGACAATTCCACTTTTGGTTCGACACAACTATTTATCTCTAAGTGAAACACACGATTGGCTTAAAGTTTTTGGTGTAGCTAATTTTATCGATCCAAAATATGAATTCCTCAATTACTTAACAGATTTTAATTATGGCGAAAAAACGATGAATAATTTTTTCAAGAGTTTTAATGAATTTGTTACTCCGATTATTCGCACAATTGATGATAAAGAACTTTATGCGAAAATTGTCGAGGTATCTAAAGATTATTATTTTTTCACGTTGTTTATTGTTATTATTTAATGTTGTTAGCGATAATTATGATTTTAATAATTTTTGTTTTGATTTTTTGTTTTGATTTCGTTTTGATTTTGTTTTGATAGTGGTTGTTCCGTCAATGCAATACAATGAAGTTCCTTGTTACTGTGTGGCAAGAAATTGTTAATCATGATGATGAGATTGATGAATTACTTCGACCGAATTTAATTGAACGTGCTCGATCTATTTTAAGCCGCACTGTTTTATGCAATAATCTTTATATTTGTTACAGTGATTTACCTGAACAACTCAAAATCATGTTTACTGAGATATTTCGGAAACAATCTTTACGTTTATTATCGACTAGACAAAACCAACAATGGGACAAAAATCAATTGGATGCAATTACCAATCTTTTAACAAATGATCAAATTCAATGGTCTTTAGAGGAATATTTCAATGTGCTAGATATTGTTTCCCAAAGTGTAGATCTTGGAATCCTGACACGATTTCATGAGCTGTTGAAATTTGGATTTAAAACGTTCAATATAATAGATGAACAAGAACAGAAGCTTTCACTTTTATGCAAGCAATGGTATCGTCATTTATTAGATCGGGCGTCAAGCTGTTCTAGCTCAAATACTGATCTTAGAAATAAATTTGCCTTTATGGCGTTCAATCATATTTCAAAGGTTTATCCTTACATTGGTAAAATTCCTATTTGGGAAGTTTTACTTGAAATTGTAGTAAATCGTGTTAGACTTACTTCTGAAAATATTATTCTTGGTGCTGTGAATAAAGTAGCGCAAAGGTTAGAGCCACCAGTTATAGAAGCATTTATTGCTATGGTGAAAGACAGATTAACTGTATCTATATTATGTGCGGACAATCAACTTATGACAAAGATCAAACTGATTTGTGATTGTACCACTGATGAATTGGAAATACCTACAAGGTAAGAATAAATACTAGCAATAGCACTGATCAAAATGCTAAAAATAAACGTAAGGTCATGTTGTTGGCTTGGTTAATTGATTGCCGAAGGTACAATATTGCTATACTATTGCTTAATATCGTATAGTCGCGAAATAACGCGTTATTTCGGGACGCCCATGCGCGTTATTTGAATCATATTGCTTAATATCGTATAGTCGCGAAATAACGCGTTATTTCGGGACGCCCATGCGCGTTATTTGAATCAAAGTGTTAAAATTTGAACTCAATACACATATGTCAAATTTGCTAATACGAAGTAGGAGTTATTTCGGGACGTTATTTTGTGATGCTTCTAAAGGAGCAATTTCCGAAATAACGTTCATGGGAGTTATTTCGGGACGCGCCTGGGCGTTATTTTGTGATGCTTCTAAAAGGAGCAATTTCCGAAATAACGTTCATTACAGTAGATATTTTAGTTTCATCTATTCAACAAGAATAGCGCTAGCAAACATTCAGTACCTTTGGAAACAAATTTACCGATCAAAAATTATGATTATTGATTTTTCATTTGATCAGTACAATAATTTTATTGTAAGATAGTGCAAAAACTTATCAGTTATTTCATAATAGTTTTAGTGAGGATGTCTTGTACTATATCATGACTCGATTACAAAATTCTTGTGATTCCCAAACTTTTACCGAGAATTTTCACCTTTCTTTACTTAAATCTGGAGATTTTTGGATTCAACTATTGAAAGCCACCGGAAGTGTTGATAAATTACACTCACATCCACAAATTAAAGAAGTTCGGAATGCTATTTCTCATCTTGCAGAAATTTTAATTGAAGAATCTATTAGTATCGACTTACTTCAAGAACTTTTAAAGAAAGATGATGATTTTTTGCTTACATATTTTGGTTTCGCTATTATGAAGGATGATTTACCATCTATAAACAAGGATATCCTGACAAATATTCGAAAAAAAAATCAAATTTATGGATTAGGTCTTGACTATCTTAATTCTTTTTATACCGAATTTTGTCCACAATCCATTGCCTTTGATGTTAAAGAGTATACAGATGACATTTATGAAATGCATCAACGTAAAAAGGTTATTACGCTTAGAGACACATCTTTGACTTATTATTGGGGAATGCACATAGATGTGTTGGGAATTGCTGAAGAGTTATATAAATATAGGAAATCTCAGACATTCAAGAACTTTTTGAATCTCATATTGAATGACACATTTGAAGGTGATGTTCAAGAAGTTAAATGGTTAGCTAGTACAATGCCAGATATTTATAAAGACTATTGCCAGTGGTGTAGTTCTTATTCGAAATGGGAAACTCAGAGATTTTCACATGCCAAAGTCTTATGGGATAAAGTTCCAGATGTCACTAGCGAACTTGATTTGATGGGTGATTTATTAAAAGTTGAAAAAAGTCCAAAATTAATAAGAACACTAACTGATATTTCCAAAGTTACCCAATGGATCGATAAATTACAACAACTTAGCGTAGTTGAATCCATCTTTAGGATACAAATGGATGAGGATGAAGATGATTGGTTGCTAGATACATTAGATGACCTGAAAGATGATGAAACGCTGACATTAGGAATATTGAGTGATTCTTTTGATCTATTACATGAAAGGCTTCAAATGATTGATAATGCATGTTGGGCATTGATAAAGGAGTTGTCTCTTTCTGGAGATTTCTTGAATTGGATTCGATCCATAGCTGACCATGATATTAAGAATTTGATTAATGGAGTAGACGATCATTCTGATGAAAGACTTATTCAGGAAGATACAGTATCATCTTTAATTCAAGTTAAACAGTTTCTTTTACCGATTATGATTGAAGCAGAAAGTTGTTCACGAGAAAAATTTTTGAAAGAAATACGAAATGTTACAGAAACTAATTTTTCATTAGCTAGTAAAATTACTTTGTGTAATTGCAACAGTATGGCATTACAAAATATGTATGGTATGCATGGATATTTTTATATTTCATTATATGCTTATCATCATTATGATTATCATTTATACGTATAATTAATATCAATTATTTGGTAATATATAGCTGCTATTTCGAATCGTGGCGAAGTAACCAAGGAAAAGATTTATGTAAGTTTTTATCAATAATCTAATAATCATGAATTGCAAAAGCTTGTATATTTATATTTAAATATATATATTTTTTAGAACGCAGTCAAGATTGGTGTCTATGAGTTTAAATGGACATCAAAGGATGATACATGCTCTACTACCTTATCTTATTCATCTAAAAATGGCGTAAAGATGATATATTCTATGAATGATTTGCAAGATTTACGTGGTCGAGCATTGTTAATAGCTAAACCTGCATCTACAATATATACTGAAGATGAGGAAGAATCAAAAGACATAATGAATGAATTTGTACTACAAGTTGACAAGGCACAAAACATTATTGATGAATCTACTAAGCTTATCGAGGCTGGTCATTTTAATTATCGTGACTACAAGAAAGAAGTTAAAGGTTTAGAACAATTGAATACACATCTTAAAAATTTAGAAAAGGATTTAAAAGCTTGGTAAGTGGAATTTATACTTTAAAAAAAATAAGTTAAATTTAATTAAATGCATATTTTAATTTTATTATTTCAACTTTAGGGAAAGCACGGTATCAAAGGTCCAACAAGAACATTATTATTTAACATTCTTTCCCGCTCGACACATTCTTTCGTTTTATGATTATTTTAGCAATAGCAAGGGGCCTAATCGAAGGAGTTGCGAAAGGACTTGCGAAACTCTTGTAAGATATGTCAATTTTGAAGCCAAATTACCATCAATGCGAAATCCTAAAGATGCATTAAGTGTTAAAAATAATCATTACAGAATTCTTTGTGAAATTGGAGCAAGATTAATGAGCATTTTTGAATTTCTACCAAAAGATCCTATTCCTTTCGAAGAATGTGGTGAACGTGTAGTTTCTGATGTTGTATACCCCGGGAAATTATTTGTCGCTGCATGCAGTGATCGATCAGTTATTACTAATATTATAATGTCATTATATGCTAACAGTAAATTTTATCCTAACGCATGGCAACTCTTAATTTGTACATCATCTACAACTTCAGAGGAAATTGCAATATTTATTAAGCGATGTTCATTTGCTTCGAACAATGGATACAATGATTATCTTTTTTGTATGGCTAATCTAGAGGTTCTTGACTATAAGTTGCAATATTATGTAGTTAAACAAATACGAAATCTTTTAGATAAAGCCAAAAATTTTTACCTGGCTTTAATTTGTTGTCAAGAATCGGGAATGCATCATCATATTTTGGATCAATTTTCTGAGTATGTTCGTAAAACCGATGGATTAAGTGCTAAATCAATGAAAGAATCGTATCGAGCTATATGCCGAAAAGTAGTCTGTGTAACTTCTGATTTATCTGGACAAGGAAAGACTGAATGGATAAAACAAGAAAGTTATAGAAAAAAATTTATTCCACGTACTTTTATTGTTAATGATGGAGCCGATTTTGGCAAATTGGTGAGACAATTTATGAAATTTCCGATTCGTAAGGAATTGGATTCTTTACATATTAACATCATATCAGCAGACAATCCTTGGGAAGTTAATATGTTTTTATTCCATTTATTAACATTCGGAATTGTTTCTCATCAAAGCGATATTGCAACCCTTCCTGATATCTACATATATATCGAAGTTGCTTCTAGCGTGGATAATCGACTAGCAAAATCATTACCAATAGTTAGTTATTTAGATACTCCGCATCTTCGCTTCAATCTTAAAAAATTAATCGTATCAAATGAGATTTGTAGTCCAGTTCAAGTAGTTTGTCATTACTTAAATGCATATGAGAATGCGTCATTGGATGAATATGAAATATCTTATCTACCGCCTAAGCTAAAATCTCTTCCTTCTAAAAGATGTCAACAATTATTGTCCAAATATTTCTTTGAGACTATTACACCTGATCTTACATCTTATCGATTCCTCGAAATCTTTATTAATGTTTTTGCCAATCAACTGGTAAGATTGTAAATTTATTCACAGTATATTCATACTATATTCATAGTTATTGCAATTTATTATTCGTTTATAATTATTATCTAAATTTTTATTTTCTTTTTAAAGATCCGGTTGTCATGTAGTTCATTTTTCACAGTAGAGAATCTACGATTAATGATCAAAGAAAATAACATTCGATTAACTTTATTCAACACCTTAATGGATGTTTCTAAAGATTTTGCCACTAGATCAATTCAAACCAAAAGTTCTCAAAAACAAGCACTTTCAGATTCACCAGATCAATTAGAAAATATAACTAGTTGGGACGATTCTAATCATCTTTTAGTATTTTTCATGTCTCAAACACCAGATTCTATTTGTGCTTTATATCGTGATAGAGCAAAAGTTCCTGAAAATGTTCAAACTTTACTTAAAAGTCAACACATTTCTAGAGATAAATGGCAGCTAGAAGATTATAGAACGATGCATATGGAATTATTGTTGCATAGATTGGAAGGTTTAGCACGTAAAACTCAACATCAAATTAATTACCCACCTTATGCTTTATCAGCCGATAATCTTTTGAAGATGGCTTTAATTTTGTTGAGAACACGCGCAAATGTGCCTGTAGTAATCTGTGGTGAAGCCGGATGTGGCAAGGTATATATATATTTTTTTAACCTATACATTATACAATTTACATTATAATACGTAAAAGTCATCTATCATGATCATTCGACCATAATAAACGTGATCAAGATGCAATGACAAGAATCTAATGGATTAATGACTAAAAAAATTTTTTGTAATTATTAATAAATAGACAAGCTTGATTAGCTTCCTCGCCAGAGTGGTCGAAGCAGAATTTCATGCTTTAAATCTTCATGCTGGTATAACAGAGGAAATAATCAATCAATTTATGGAAGATTCTCAGAAAAACGTTGACCAACATGAAGTCTGGTTATTCTTTGATGAAATCAATACATGTAATCATATAGGTCTTTTATCAGATCTAATAGCTCATAGAGTGTATAAAGGCAACCAAATGGTGCATCCAAATATTAAAATATTTGCCGCATGTAATCCATACAGAATTAGAACTAAAAGTTCAAGCGTTGCAGGTTTACAAATTAAAAGATTTGATGAACAAAGAAGTAATTTAGTATATGAAGTGAAACCATTACCAGATCAAATCCTAGATTATGTTTGGGATTATGGTGTTTTAGAACCAAGCGATGAAAGAAAATATATAGAGATTATGACAAAAACTCAACTTTATGAAAATAACTTATATCATGACATTCTTCCTGATTTATTATTTACATCACAACAATTTATTCGAAATATTGAGGAAAAATATACTGTTAGTTTGAGAGATGTTAAAAGAGCTATCACTTTAATAAAGTTCTTTCATGATTCATTACAAGACCGGCCTCGAGTTAGGAAAAATGTGTCATATCCACCTGTTAATGCTAGACCTAATATGATTTTTCGTTCGTATATCCTTGGATTAGGACTTTGTTATCAATCTAGATTATATGAAAAAGAACAACGAACAGCATATAGGAAAGAGATGTGTAAAATATTTCTTAAAAATAAGATTCAAATTCGAGAAGAGTTGTTTGAAGAAGTGATTAGAAAAGAACAAGAAGATTACGTTGATAGAATGACACTCCCATTCAATACTGCAAAAAATGACGCGTTATTGGAAAATGTGCTGGTGATGATTGTTTGCATCCTCACCAAAATTCCCGTGTTTATTATTGGAGCACCTGGGTATGAACGTATATCTCTTTACATTTTTATTTTTATTTTTTTTGATAAATTATTGAACAAGTCATCACAAGTTTATCTTTATTTACAGTTCTTCGAAATCGTTAGCAATTCGACTTGTAAGTCAAAACTTACGTGGTTCAGATTCCAACGATGCATACTTTAAAAAACTACCTCAGGTACATATAGTATGGTATAATTTAAATTATAAAATTTATTAATATGGATTATACGATTGTAAATAGGTTTATTTGATTCCTCATCAAGGATCATCATCATCAACATCTGATGGTATAATTAAAGTCTTTGAAAAGGCAAAAAAGTTTCAAGACACAAGTTCTGATGACTTTCCAGTAGTCAGTGTCGTGTTATTGGATGAAGTTGGTTTGGCTGAAACAAGTCCACATAATCCATTAAAAGTTCTTCATTCTCTACTGGAACCGAGTTATCCTGCTGAAGGACCAACTGTCTCTGTTGTTGGAATTAGCAATTGGAGATTGGACAATAGCAAGAGTAGTAGGGCATTGTTAGTACAAAGGTATGTTATTCTTTGAATACAAATCGATCCATTTAGCATGCATACGATTTATGTACTAATTCAAATGCATAACACATTTATGTGCAGACCGCAATTAACTCTTGATGATCTTGTAGAGATCGCAGTACGTTTGCTTAATGACGAATCAACTACAAAGGTACAACCATCTTCTGTAAGACACTTAGCAACTGCCTACTTAAATTATGAAAAATCCGATCAAGAAATTCCAAATTTCCATGGACTTCGAGATTACTATTCTTTAGTTAAAAGTCTTTCAAATCAGGAATTAACACCAAAAAATATGCAAATGGCTTTAGCTAGAAATTTTGGTGGCTCCAATAACCATTCTGAAATATGTAAAAAATATTTTGGAAATGTTATAGACATTTTTAATTCAAATCAAAGTTGGACTTACGAAAAAATATCGACTGAAGTTTTAATTAATGAGAATCTTGAGGATGAATTCGCTAGACATTTAATGGTAATCGGAAACAGTGATTCAATAGTTAATTTATTAGTCTATCAATTGAGACAACGAGAATTGGAACCAGTTGTTATTTTTGGATCTCAATTTCCAAAAGATCAAAATGATCAAGGAAGTGATTATTCGTATACTGTTTTGAGTAGAATTATGGTATGTACAGTATTTTATTGGCATTAATTTTCCTGACATTTGGCGTTAAGTATTTGATAATAACTCTTGTATAATATAGATGTGTGTCGAGGCTGGTAGACCTCTCATCCTAACTGACTTGGATATAATCTACGGTAACTCCTTAAATCATTCATTATTTATTTTTCTGTATGTAAAGAATAATTTCTAAGTTAAATAATGTAAATGTTTATAGGAAGTCTTTATGATTTATGGAACCAAAATTATATCGTAGTTGGTAGTAAAGATGATCCAAAATATTATACAAGAGTAGCTCTTGGTGCTTATGCAAATCCAATGTTGTAAGTTTCAATACTTTATACTTTATTCTTCATTCGCAAAATTTTCAATGTAAATAAAATTAAAAACCATTATATAGGTCCGTGTCAAAGAACTTTAGATGTATTCTAGTAATGGATGAATCAAAAGTAAAAGATGCCGACCCACCACTTCTAAACCGATTTGAAAAACAAAGAATGACAATGAAAGATACATTTACATCAGATCATGAAGAACTAGTTGAAGAATTAAGTTCTTGGGCAAATAGAATGTCAACTATAACATCAACACAGCTCGCTGTTTCGCAAGATAGATTTACATTGAATGACTTGTTTATTGGATTTAACCCTGATGAAACAATTCAGAGTTTGGTGGTTGATATTAAAGAAACTTATAACTGGATGAGTAGTTCGGAAATCTTGGAAAAATGTAAAGAATGTTTAATTGCGATTGCATCTTCTGACGGTATTGTCAGAGCTGAGGTAATTATTATAATAAAAAAATTCTTTCAAGATATAAAGATATGAAATATAGATCATAATTTATTTTATATTTTCGTTTTAGAAATCTGCATTGGAACCGGAAGAAATAGAGCATTGCAAAAAAGTATACTTTAAAGATCAACATCATGACCATCTGGAAGATTATTTTTCATCTCTGCTCGCTACAGATGAGACAACCAAAGGTCATCAGATTATTATCAACACATTTTCAAATATCAATACGGATATTGTAAAATGTCTTAAAGATTTGTTGCCTTGCCAAGTGCTTAAACTTTCAACCTTTAAAACCGAAGCAGAGTTTCAAAATCAAATTAAACGATTTTGGTTCGATTCTCCAAATAAAAAGATGTTGGTATTACAGTGCGATCTTACAACTGCTAACGCTGGATGCATTAAATTGGCCAAATTTTTGATAGAACAATATCGATCAGAATATTTGTCAAAAATGAAACAGCAAGCCCAAGAATCAGAGGCTCAAGAATCAGAAGAGCAAGAATCAGAAGAGCAAGAAACCTTTATTAAACATGTGTGTATAATACTTCACATACATAGAGACAATCAAGTGCGATGGAAAGGTTTCAACTTTATGTGCAAGTGGAAACAGGTTACAATTGAAACACTGGTTCGACAAGAGAAACCTTTATCATCACTTTTATACGGAAATCTTTGTGACATTATCGAAGAGACTTATCCGTTTGAAGAGATTTTGAAACAAGAATTATTGTGGTGTTTATTATGCATTAAATACCCATCTACTCTTAAAGGAGTTAACCATCTGAAGTAATTTTTCAATTTTCAATATCATTTTCTTCAATTCTTTTTTTTTTTTTTTTTTTATATTAATTTTTATGTAAATGTTTTTGTAGGTACGTAAGCGAAAAGATTCCAAAAGTTCAAGAACTTGTTGATGCATTGAAGGCAAGAACAAAAGAATGGATAGAACAAGAAGATTCATTAATGGATTGGCAATATCATGTTGCATCTAGTAAAAAAGCCTTGTATCCACATTCATCGTTTGTTACGGCATTATTAACACATGTTCGAGAGATGGTTAGAAAACCATTAGCAAGATTATTATGCGTACTTGAACGATTTTCTGCAATCGAAACATTTATAAATCTCAATCTTCTCAAAGACGAGCAGCAAGAACAATTAGCAACATTTTGGGAAGAAATGTTTGCAGATAAAGATATTATTAATATTGACTTATTACCACAACCAAAGCCAGATGGATATTCATTACCAGGAGGAGTTCATGTTCTTAAATTTCCGTTTTCTTATTACTTTATGAAACAGATCGATCGCTTTAAAAGACTTTATGAAGAAGAAATTGCCAAACTTCGTGAAGATTCGGAAAACCTAAATGATGATGGAACACTGATTAGTGATGTAGTCGAGGATTATAATAAGGGATTCACAAATAATATTTTCAATTCGGTTAAACATCTCAAAACGTCACCATTAGAATGGAGTAGGGAACTATATTTTGAAGATTTTATTTCTGTAATTTGTTCAAATGAACCTGGTTACAAGAAAACAAATAAAACCCAAATCATGTCGCTTATTTTCAAATGGCTACTTGGACTTGAGAAAGTATTGAATCCAATACTTTTACACATTTTTTGGTGGAATAATTCGAGTAGTGTTCTTGTGAAATTTCAATTAGCACAAATGTGTTCGAAAGTTAGTGCTATGAATGATCCAGGAGATCACCATTTTGAAAAACTCCTTGTATACGAAATATCAGAACAAAAATTATTTGAGCTTGAATCAACAGACATTAATCAACTACCAGAATGGCAACATGAAGTTAACAAGATAATCTCACTTTGTACAAAACTCCCAGAAGCTTCTGATATTGAATCTTTCCATCTCTTACAAATATGTAGTGATTTAATATCCACCGAATCAATTCCATTAGATGGTATTAAAAAAATTATAAGAGCGGCATATCCAGAGGGAGCGCAAGAAATTTTTACTAGCAAATTTATCAAGACAGTATTCCAAATTCTTGAAGTTAAAGATTATGTTCCAAGGAAGTTATTTATAATCAAATGTCTTGATGTTCTTCCATTAATTTCAAATATACGTCTAGACCTTTATAAAAATTTGTTCTCGAAAGATCCTTTTCCACTTATGTCAATAATAATTTACAAAATCTTTCAACAAGAAGATGAGAAAAATAAAGATATATTCTTTCAATTGCTCAAAATGCCTAAAAACGCTCGAATAATCTCTCCGAGGTTAAATGCTATTAACAATTGTTTATCAAATCATGGACTTGGATCTTTTATGGCAACTTTATGTTGTGATGTTTTGCAAAAATCAATTTTCTCCAATTGTACTCTAGAATATTCAGCAGAATATTTTCAAGATGCTATTAAAGCATTATTAAGACCAGAATCAGACTTAGCAACATTACATAGAATTGCATCGATAGCATTTCTTAAAGAGTTCGTTCATCAATTCTGGGATTGTACTAATAGTGATAATAAAGTTTCAGACCCTATAGAAATTAATAACCTAGAAGTAGGAGATATTGAAATATCCGAGTTAACCCACCGACTTAACTACATTATGGAAGTAAATAAGCAAGTTCCATTGATCCATTCCCTTAGAATATATTTTTTGCGTGCTTTGCGTCGATGTCATGAATTCTCATTGGATGATGTGAAGAGATTTTGTAAAGCTCAAGAATACACTTTTCCTTGGTTGTCAAGTTTATCATGGGAAGATGATAAGAAATCGAATAGGTTCCCTTTTAATCCGTACAGATCTATAGAAGATTACAATAATTTAGAGACTACGTTTGCACCTCTTTATAACTTTAACAATAAAGGGCCATTTGAAAAGAACTTTTTTAATAAGTTCAAAAAGAAGAATTCAAACTTATCTCATTTAGCGTTAATGGGGTTAATATTTAGTCGATTACACGCAATTAGAGCTTCACGCCAATGGACAGAAAATGAAATTTCAACAGCGTTGATTTTACAAGAAAAAATTGATAGCGTTGATCATCTTTCAACAATCTATAAAACCACCATAAAAAGCATCATCTCTAATGAACACATACTTTTAGGACTTAATGGAGCTATTAATAATCAAGATTTATTGATTAAATCTGTTATTGGACATACAATTGCATTACATGCGTCCATTCGCCATGATTCGTCACCTCTTGCTCATTTATTACAGAATTTACATTACTGTACTGGATTATTTATTCCGGCTACTCCTTCGGATGAAACATCTATTGTTTTGAGTGCAGTTCTTCAGAGAGGTCAAATAACTAGGTATTTCATTGCTCCATATTATCTTTTATTGAATATTCCTTAAATTTCGTTTTACGTAATTAACCAACGATTATTATTATTAAACTCTAGATATTCATGCAGTTGTGGATATATATATGTTATTGGAGATTGCGGTATTTATATTTTTATAATATTTTCTTCATTCTTTATTCTTGTTAATTATTCTAGAGTTAATCATTCACTCATTTCGTGAAAAGGTTTCTCAAACGGAACGGGAACATGTCCTGAATGCGGAAGGAGAATAGGTAAATAAGGACATTGTTCATTTATTAATATTTATGAGCTTGATTTTTTTTGCAAGTACAAATTAAGGACTTCATAATTCTTATTTTAGGTGGTGAAAATCATGTTGCAGCTGATGGTCAAACAAAATTAGATACTAATCCGCTTAGAATGTCATTAAATGCCAAGAACCAGACTGGGTACATCGGCGAACCAGTAAATCAAGAATCAGCGTATTCCGTTAGAATGTTGTCGCCGACTTCATATCGTATTTTACATTTATTCATTCATGTGATAATCGGAGCTTGGGCACATGCACCACTGGCATTATCTTTTCTGCAAAAAAACAACAATACAGCTACTGATGCTGGCAGATATTGCACGGACCATATAAAAAATGATTGGAATGTTTTAAGAAGGATACTTAATACTTCAGATGAAAATTTGGCATTGGTCTTACATTCAATTTTGCAATTGATGGCTCAAAGACCATGTAAAATGGTTTCATTAAAGACTTCAGCTGAACGAGCTGAATGGGAAACCGAATTTAAGGATAAATATGTCACTCCTCAAGTTAGAAATGTTACTGAAACAGCAGTAAACTTCCAAAATAAACTTGCTGAAGCAGATAAGTCCCAGGATAATGTTAATATTATTGAAGCAGAAATAAATCAAACGTTAGCAATGGATAATAATTATCAACTTGAACATTTGCCAAAAATGTGGAGATTTATTTCTGATATCAGTTATCAAAGTCTTCATGCTCATTATTTGAGTGATGAAGATATGCATTCTAAAAAATATCCATTTTTAGCACAGTTCTTTAAACATTCAGAAAAACTATCGTTGATAAAGCACCTTTCACCGATTGTTAGTTTTGTGCAAATTTTATCTTCAAAGTTAGAATATCAATTAAGTAGGGATGACGCAGAAACATTGACATTTGGAGAATTTATTAATAATGAAGAAGGAGAAGCAGACTTTGAATATTCTAATAATAATATTTTGAGACCAGCGTTTGAAGATTTTGCTGAAGCTTGGAACGCAATTATTGATAATGTTAAAAATTATCAATGTCATGCTATTCCAGATCCAAAACCATTAATAGATCTTAATTCACCTGTAGTTCTGGGACTTATTGAACCAGTTAATTCAGGTGTATATCTTTGCGCAATTTTAGATTATCTTGTTGGATTGCAAAATGAATTCTTGCAAGATGTCATGACAATTCCTTCAGAATCTTGGAATTCATTGAAATTTTTGGACGAAGCTTCGCTTAATCTTAATGCAACAGTCACTCAAACTTCTTCACAAACAGGAACAACAACAATGCATCATTATATTCGGTCCATTCGTCTAGAAAATGCTAAACCCAATAATTTTATAAATTATGAATGGAATGATGATCTTCTTCAATATAGTCAACGCAATTTACAAATGGGACGTGGAGATGACGTTACATTTGATTTACAAAAAATAGAATTTGAACTTGCGCGTCAATTAGTTTTTGGTAAAGTTCATATTGATACAATTGAAGAATCACAATTATATATGGAACCCTTTAATTTCCATTTAGAATTATTTAAAGGTTATATGAGAATTTTGAGTGACATCAAAACATTAATCCCACAAAAATCTATTTCAAGTTATACTATGTCGAATATTATTAATTTATCTACTGTTTCTTCATCTACAAAAACCTCCTCAACCATGGATAGTTTAGAATCAATGTCATATGATAGTGCATCAAAATTACTTTCATGTTTAGAAATTTTACTTTGCTTCGTAAAAAGGAAATTAATTAGTGATTCCGAAAGTTTAATTAGCGACTTTGTAAGACAATGGGCGAAGCTTTCTGTTTTGGTTGATAATGAATTATTTATGAATATTTTAAAAGTTGATTTAAGGCTTAAACATGTCGTTGCTTTATATGAACTTATTGAAGAACAAGTTGCTAACAGAGTTATTGTGTATGTTGATGACAAATATGCAGAATCATTAACACCAGATCTGGAGAAAGAAATTTCTGATGCGCTTGACTTTAATATTACTGATGATACGGATTCTGAAGAAAATAGTTTACAACTAATGGATGATGGTAATGTAATTGCTGAAGAAAATGAAAAGAAGGTTAAGAAAATTCCAGCAGAGGTATTTGCTGGTACAATAAAAAGATTTATTCTTAGGTTTTTGATGAAAAACTTGATTAAGGAAGACCATCCAATGTCGATTTATTTTACCGATGATTCTTTGAACTTGTGGCCAGCCCAAATTTCTGAAGAATTAATCGATGAATTGTTCCCAACAAGTTTAATGGTATGCCATGCTTTCGAAGCTTATCGATTTGTTTCTGAAAAAATTGAGGTAGTTGTTTATTAAAGTCGTATTTGAAGTTTTTGTTTTTTTTTGTTATTAATATATTTAATATGTTTAAATTGTAAATTATTTATAGGGAGTGAAGCAAGTATTGAGTCAAAACCAAAACACCTCAAAACGTTTTCAAAGAAATAGAAATCCCATGCAGAAAGATCAAAATGCTTCTCATCAAAATGTTGGTCCTGAAAATAGTTCATCTAATACATCATCCAATAGAGGGTCTTATGGTTCTAGAGGAGGTAGAGGGTTTAATAAAGGACGTAACAATGCTTCAAGAGGTCAGAATCAAGGAAATAGTAATGTTTCAGGAGGTAATGATCATTCTGAAAATGCAGAATCTTCGAAAAGAGGGCGTGGCAATAATCGAAAAAAATCAAGAAATCAAGATTTTAACAAAAATAATGTGTTGTAAAAAAATTGATAAATTAGTAGTTATTCGTAGCTATTTTATTACAATATTTTAGTGTATTTATATTTTTTATTTGATCAAGTCAAGCAGTGCAAGATTTTAATTTTGAAAAATTTTTTCTAATAAAATCAAAATATTAATATATATTATTAAATTAAACAATATGAGAAGATAAATTCTCTTATACTGTATCGTTCATATAGATAGTAAAGCTCATATAGACATCTACTTCAATATATCCATTTCCTAATAAATTCAAGTACTAGGCAAAATTTTAGCAGCCTAGAGGTTCAAGAGATTGTTAGGTAGCAGGGTTGGCATTGGGACAATACCCAAATAAATTTAATTGGACGTTTGGACATAGTCCAAACGTCCAAATAATTTTTTGGACCTTTAGGTATTGGACAATGTCCCCCAAAATTATAAAATTAATTGGACATACGTCCAATTTGTCAATTGGAGTTATGCATACGGAAAATGTGTACCAGGTTGGGGCGCCATAGTGGCTTGGTAGGAATTAAATTCTCTAGATCAAATTTCACCATTTTTATCATACGTACGTTAATTCATTCCAGGTTAATCAATTTTTTTATTTATACTGTAATAATTTATAATCCCCAGTTCTGTCAAAACTAATAAAAATTAATCTTCAAGTTTGTTTTAAATAAAGCTTTAATAAATTAATTGAATGATTTGAACACTCTTGATAATTTACAAATTTAATTTCTAGAATTTTGTAGTTTGTGTTCTATCACATATTGATGCACATATTATATATTGATATATAGAGTAATAAATAAATATTATAATTACATATCAATATATATATTTGATTTTGATATTATTTTATCAACTAGTCAACTTTAGTTGATTATTTATATTGATTAATTAAAGTCAATTTTTTGATATTGACTACTATCACTGGTAAATTTTAAAAAATTCGACATGTTGAATGGCAACATTCAACTGCCATTCAACATGTCAATTCATATCATTCGACATGCCATTCGACATGACATTCGACATGACATTC
>CAJVPY010000856.1:0-22791 GCA_910591965.1 Dentiscutata erythropus
AATTTTTCAAATAAATATAGGAACTACTAAACTATTACAATTTTTTTCGTATATTTACGAAAACATTAAAATTATTACATTTATTTTTTTCGATTTATAATTTATATTTTTGCTTTTTTTCAATGTTTTGTTGTACGTAATATCTTATTGATTTACGCAAATTTATGCAAATTTATGCATGTTTTCGTATGTTTTTGATTTTTGTTGTTCGTAAATATTCATAATTTTACGCATGTATTTGCTAGTTTTCAACTATTTGCATTTTGCTACATTTAAATTTACTAAGCTATAAATGTTTGTAATTATTACTCCTATGTAATACTCCAAAATTCTATAGTGTAAACTTTCGTAATTATTACCCCTACGTAATACTCTGAACTAATCGTAAGTTTTTCGTAAGTTTACACTTGCGTAAAAACTTATGGAGTTTTACATATATTTTTTTTGCTGATGAAGTATATAGAGCTGTTGTAGTAGAAAAGGCTAAAATAGCCAAGTGATCTTAGAAAGAACCCAACTTGTTAACAAAGTCTGAGGATTCCAGTTATCGCTTATGCAGATGATACCACATTTATAGCAAACAGTAAGCAGGAGCTAGAAGAAATAATTGTTATTGCACAAAAATTCTATAGAATAAATAACATAGAAATAAACAGTAAAAAATCAGAGCTCCTGATAATAAAAGGAGGAAAAAAGAAACAAGAGCCAAAGTGTATAGAAATCAGACCAACGAAAGAAAAGGTGATAGAGAAAAAGTCAAGCGAACCTACAAGATATTTGGGAGTATGGTTATCCAAAAAATCCAGCCAGTATCATGCACTAGACATTGCCAAAAAAGAAATTAACACGATAATAAAAGCGTTAATAAGGAAAAATACAACACTAGCACAGCTAATTTACATCAACAACAGAGTGCTATTACCAAGACTAGAGTACAGGTTACAACACAGCATTCTTTTAAAAAAGCAGTGTGACAGACTGCAAAGCCCTCTTTTGCAGCTGATAAAGAACAAATCAGACCTGGCTATCACAATAGCCAATACTATTTTAATATACAAAAACATAGCAGGTCTAAAAAAAATCTGGCAAAATCAAATGGTGCACTATGTAACAAAACTCAGAAAACAAATAAACAGCCAAGGAGATCTTAACAAAGCTGTATAGATCAGAATTCGGCAAGCGCAAATAGATTGCAAAAGCCCCAAATACATTCTAGGGCTAAAACTAGCAAGATTGAGAAAAATACATCTTAAGCAAAATTTGATTTACAAGATTATAACTAAAGCAAAATAGATGAATCTAAGTTTTAGATCAGAGGAGATGGAAAAAAATTTCGAACTTACAGAACAAGGTACTAAGATAGTGAACCTACTGGAACCAAGACAGATCAAGAGTTTTGTACAAGGAAAAAAGACATGAATCTTTGTATTAGAACAATTATGTGATGAAACAGGTAGCAAATTACTTATGTGGAAACAGATCAAGCAATGCAGATCTTGCAAAGCTACTGGCAAAGTACCCAGATAGTTTAAAAACATTGAAGAAAAGGTTCTAGAAAATGAAGAAAACCATTTAATCAAGCCTAACTTTAAAACCAAAATGATAAATACTTTAAGCCCAAAAGTTATATGCTCTATGATAAATAACAACAAAAGAAAGAAGGAGTGGGTTTTGTTTAAAAACAGAAAAAACGAGTTGAAGATTGGGAAAATAAACGAAAAGAAGGGGCACAAAACCTATGTAATTGAGCATTGGAAGATGATTCTGAATCCAGATAACAGTACGATTAGACTCGAGAAGTGCCTGGGTTGCGAGCAGAATATAAACAAAAACACAATACTAGAAACATGTCTAATAAAGAAAAAGCTAAGAAGCAAAGCAGTTGTTATAAACCCAAACCTTATACAAAAAGTAGAATCCCAAGTATATGTGCAGGAGCTAGCAGTCCCAGTAAGCTGTCTGGTAGATACACACTTCAGACCAGAGGTGCTAGAAAACTGCAATAGTGAGAGGCATGAGTCTCCATTAGAAGAAATTCTTATCTATCCAATAGAAAAAGAAATAATCGATCAAGCGCTTGAAGGACAACAAACAAAAGAGGAGCTGAAACAACTTGCAACACAACTTAAGCTATACAAAAAAATATTCTTTTATACTGATAGGTCTCTATCGAACTTAACAGAGAACCCAAAAAGAAAAGTAATAGGAATAGGATGAGTAGCTGTTACAGAAAATAGAGCCAAGAAGAGTGAAGACTTTATAGCAGAATTTAAAGGAGCTATAAAAGATTGGCCGTCATCAACTAGAGCTGAACTGGGTGCAATATGGTCAGCCTTATTAACTGCACCAAACAAGGCTGTAGTAAATATTTATACAAACAGTACAGCATCGATCCAGGCAGTACAAGCAAGCCAAAACAAAACCAAGCCAAGCAATATAGTAAAAAAGAAAAATCTCAGTCTCTTAGAACAAATATTGAGAACAATTGAACTCAAAGAACTAAGAGTACGATTGAACAAGATTAAAGCATATAGCAGAGTGCAAGGAAATGAAAAGGCTGACAAACTTGCAAAGGAAGGAGTAAACAGTTCACTGCTCCTAAACCTAAGATGGCCCTGGAACAAGTGATCGATCGCTGAGTTAAGAAGTTTTTAACACAGCTCACCAATCTAAGTATTAATACTGAATGGAAAAATCTAAAAAGTATAAACAAATGGGCTGAGACAATTTACAAAGAAAATAAAGTAAACTGGAGAGAGGTTTGAAAAGATATAAGCAAAGTTAAAGGTAGAAAATATATCAGCTCTTAAGCACACAAAAATTAAATCTTCAAAATCAAGCATCTTAATGGTTTACTTCCAACAATGCAAATTCTGAAACAAAGAAAAAATGAGTTATATACAGATGACACTTGCAAGATATGTCTCCAAGAATGCGAGACTCAAGATCACTTAGCCGAATGTACCAAGTTACAATCAACTTGGAGCAAGCTTGAAGAAAAAGATGCTTAGCTATCATTAACAAGGCAGAGAAAGAAAAAGCAAATTTGAGAATATATGATAAGCAGAAAATAGCAGAATTAGTGTTTGGCAAAAGCCTTGATGAAAAAATTGTAGCTAGAAAGGAACTAATAAGAGGCCTGGTAACAAAGCAAAGAGTCCAAAGAATTTGCTCGTTAATAGAAAAAGAAGTAGGAAAGAACTCCAAAATCCTTCAAGCCTTCATCGACAGTTTTTCTAACCATTTTCGCAAGCTAATCTGGAATCCTCAATGCGAAAAGGTGGTTGAATAGGAAAAGAAAGAAGGCATAATGAAAGAGAAGAAAACAGAAAACGCAAGAAAAAGAAAAAGTAAAGAGGCAGAGGAACAAGACAAGGAAAATAGAGACCCATCAAGTAGTACAAAGGAAAAGATATCAAAAGAACTAAGGTTAGCTACAAAGAAGAAAAACTCGACACAGTTAAAGAAAGAAAAAGTCTAACCAGAGAATGGGTCTTGTGGGGAGCCAAACCAGCATGGTCCTTGCTGGTTAAATCGAAAGGGTTTTTTAAGTATGCTTGACATGGCAGATAATGGCCAATTAATGACCAAGAGGGGTACCTCAATCGGTACGAAATTCTTAGAAAGTTAAGAATCCTGAGGGAAATAAATTATTGTTTTGGTGGGTCACACTGAGTAAATGCTTGGTGAGTCTTTTTAAATAGAGCAATACACTATAAAGGCAATATATACTTGTATAATAGTCAAATAGTAGTTCAAATAAATAAAGACATGACTGCTTAAAAAAAAAAAAAAAAAAGAAAAAGCTAAAACTTGAAAATATATAGGCAGCCATCAATAGAAATCAAGCAAATCTACATTTAAAAAAAAATTTAATATCTTAATTTTACAGTTTATATTTTAATTAATTTTAAAGCTATCTTGATGATTTAATATTCAAAAGAAAGTTTAGATTAGAGGCCTGCATTGGGTCCCAAAGCCTGGCCCGGCCCGTACCTGCCCGGCCCGGTGTGTGGGCCTGGGCGGGTCTAAAAAAAATTTTTATAATCGCGGGCCAGGCCGGGCTTGACAAAAAATTTTTAATTACGGGCAGGCCTGGGCCAGCAAAAAATTTGTAACCCTAATTGCAGGCCAGGCCCAGGCCTTAAAATTAGGAATTTGCAGGCCTCTAGCTTAGATCATAAGATTTCTTTTGAATATTAAATTATCAAAATAGCTTTAAAATTCATTGAGATATAAGCTATAAAAGTTAAAGCATTAAATTTTTTTTCAAATGTAGATTTTCTATATAATCTTAAGAAAATTGTGATTACTTTTTTGGTCTAATTCGGGTTAATCAAAAATTATGCAATTTGATTGGCTAGTTATATCAGGTAATCTTAAGTCTTTTAAAAAGTTTTTTTAAAATATCTTGATTTTTTATTATACAAACTAATTTCTATTTTTAATTGAAAAGTATAGCCCAACTCAAGATTAATCAAAATCTTGAAAAAACTAAAGTTTGATTTTTAGAGAGTTTGGGCTCTTTCTACTACAACAGCCCTATATATATTGCTGGTTTCAAAATATTTTAAATAATTTTAAAAAGTTTTAAATAGTTTGAAAGTTTTGAACTATTTTGAACAGTTTTAAACATGTCCAAAAACTGTCTAATTAAAAAATTTAATTTGACATGTCCAATTCCCAGCACTGCCTTATTGTATAGTGGCTCATCCTCTTATTGGCTGATAAACTCCACAAATTATCTAAACATTAAAGCAAAATTATAAACATGTTTGTCTATGATTATAATAAGAAAGAACTAATATTAACTCTAACAGTAATAATCATAAAATAGGGAGCCAATTTTCATACACCTATATTTAATAACCATACCCCTTAAAAAACAAAATATTTGAACAAAGATATCTCAGCAACAGGGACCCATAAAATTTTGGAAATAAATTTTTCCAAATTTTTCCAAATTTTTGTTTTAATCCCAAAATTTCTAAATTTTTGCATTTAACGCAAATTTTTCCAAATTTTTGCTGATTTTTTAGAGTTACACATGATCTGACCAATAAAAATAGGTCTTTATACATGTGATCTGACTAATAAAAAATGGTTGATCTTTCAATAGCTTTTCTTTGAACGTCTCTTAGGTTTACTAAACCTACTAAAGTACTTTTATAATAACTCTAAAATGAATTCTAATCTAACCTAAAAAAATACACCTAAAATTTCATATTAATAAAACAAATTCAATATCAGTTGCGACAAAAATTATTGAGTTTACTTACTATATTCGCACCAAAGAAATATAATGTTTTTTTGAACCCAAATAATAATAATAATAATAATAAAAATATAAGCTCCACCAAGAAAGTAACTGCCTATAGTTGTGCACAAGAGTTTTCGAAACACTTCACTTCAGATTCCAGGAAGCTTATATGCCATTTTTGCAATTATAGTGTCAATTATGACAATAAATCTTTTATTATCTCATATATAAATAGTAAAACCCACCAAAAAAAAGCATAATACCTATCTGAAATCTTTGAATTCTACTTGACAGCAATGTCTTCCATCCTTGTTGACAGTAGCTGACAAAAAAAAAAACTTTATTTGTAATCTTGTTAAAGCGTGGGTCGAAGTGGATATACCACTAGAAAAACTTGACAAATTTCAGGAGTTTCTAAGTGCACACTGTAATGAAGGTAGTGCTATACCCACAGCCAATGCTTTACGCTGTTCATACTTACCAAAGGTTTTCGATAAACATTTAAAAAGCCTAAAATATTTGTTTAATGAAAAGCAAGTGGCAATCATTATTGATAAAACGACAGATGTTAAAGGGCGTAGTGTAGTTAATACACTATTCTCTTATCATGAGGTGACAAAACTAGTGTCAGTTGACTTCTTAAATTATTCAACAATCGGTGGGCTTGTTTTGCGGCTTCTAACAGAATAAAACATTTCTTTTACTTATTCAAAGACATTTGTTTCAGATTCGGCCTCCTATGTAAAAAAATAGTTTAAAGACGCTTTATGCCCTGTAATACCTCAGTTGAAACACAATACGTGTTTCACCTATATTATGAACCTAATTAGATAAATTTTTTTATAAGATTAGTATGAAATTGTAGGTGCTATTTCGAATTTTGGCCTAATAATATAATTTTATATAATTCTTTTAGTGAATCATAGATAACAGTCTATCATTTTGATGGAGTTAAACTTTTAATCTCAAATATTAAAAAACATTTGTGCATTCAAAGGCTTGTTGGTCTCGATATATGAACTATCTAGTTCAGTACGGGTTAAATCAACAATCAAACCCTCCTTTGAAGTTTGTGCTATTACCTGCCGTAACTCACTAGAACACTTGGTTCCAAATTGTGTTTTACATTTGTGATTACCTTGAATTTATTCAAGAGTTTTATAATAAGGAAGAATCATTAGAAACTATTGAAAAAATTGGGAACACTTTTAATAACTTTGAAGAAAGTGCATGAATACAAATTTATTTGATATTCATTTGCCACTATGCTGGAAGGTTTATTTCGGATCTTAATTTTTTTCAACAGAAAAATGACCCTGTAATTCTGTTCGTTGAAAATCGTATTCAGCAACTTGAGAACTTTATTAATCACAGTGAATTTAACACCGATTTGGAAATGAGGTAAATTCGTGTATTGAAAGTCTTGGGTCAGAGCTACATTTTTTTACTAGTGTGTTTCAAGCAGCTTTTGCTGCAGCATACAAAAAGTTTAACAATCATTTTTTTTCGCCATCTGTTTCGCCCTCTATTTGTTGCAGTACAAATTTTTGATCCTAATTTTGTTAAATTAACAATTAATAATCGTAATAATCAGAAATATTCAACACAAATTCCCGAATTAATTAATCCTTCAGATGCTTTATTATATGAATGGGGTCTTTATTGTAATATAGATTTGACATTAGTTGAATTTTGAAAAAAATGTCTTCTTTTCCGATTTTAAGCAACATTGCATTGCTTTATATTTGGTTACCTATTTCGTCTTGTGCAGTTGAGAGAAGCTTTTCTGTTTACAATAATCTTTTAGAAGACGATAGACAGAATTTAAGTGAAAATTCATTAAAAATTTTAAATATGTTGTATTTCAATCAATGCAAATAATAAATTTTAATAAAAAAAATTTTTTTTGCGCTAAAAAATTTTTATCCAAATTTATCCAAATATTTGCTGATATCCAAATAAAGATCTGTGATTTGATATCCAAATTTTTACGGGTCCCTGCTCGGCAACCACCTGACCAAATTTGATAAATTTTTTTTATTTTGATTATATAATTTTAGTTGATTCGAATAAAAAAAATTTTATCAAATTTGGTCAAAATGCCTATCAAAATAATTCTTTAAACATTTGTGCAAAGATAACTCGACAACCACCAGGCCAAATTCGAAGAAAGTTTTTAATTGTAATTGTCTAAACACATACAATCAAAATAAAAAAAAAACTTCATCGAATTTGATCAGGTGGTTGTCAAGATAACTTCGTTCAAAGTTTCAAAAAATTCAACGTCTATCAAAATAACAAGCTGTTTTAAAACTTTGAGCGAAAATATCTTGATCACCACCTAAACGAATTCGATGATTCTTTTTTTATTTGAATTCTTTATATTCATATAACTCAAATAAAAAAGTTTCATCAAATTCGATTAGGTGGTTGTCAAGATTTCTTCGCTCAAAGTTTTAAAAAAAAAATTGGCGCAGCTTCCTTATTTTGATAGTTTTTAAAAACTTTGAGCGAGAATATCTCGACATCTACCTGATCAAATTTGATGAATTTTTTTTTATTCGAATTTTATGAATAATAAAGGATTCAAATAAAAAAAGAACCATAAAATTTTATTAAGTGGAAGTCGAGATATTTTCGCTTAAAGTTTTAAAAAAATTTGGCGCAACTTTATTTTGATAAACGTTTTGGATTTTTTGAAACATTGAGCAAAGTTATCTTGACAACCACCTGATCAAATTCGATGAAGTTTTTTTTTATTTTGATTATATGTGTTTTAGAAGATTTGAATAAAAAACTTCATTGAATTTGGTTTGGTAGTTGTCGAGATATCTTTGCTCAAAGTTTCAAAAAATTATTTTGATAGGCGTTTTGTTTTTTTTTTTTAACTTTGAGCAAAGATATCTCGACTACCACCTGACCAAATTCGATGAGATTTTTTTTATTCGAATCGACTAAACTCATATAATCAAAATAAAAAAAAATTTATCGAATTTGGGCAGGTGGTTGTTGAGATATCTTTGTTCAAATGGTTTGTTTTTTAAGGGGGGTATGGTTATTAAATGTGTGAGGTATGAAAATTGGTCCCCTAAAAATATTATCGAAAGATTGATAAAGGTGGTTACCGTATAGTCGCGAAATAACGCGCAGGGGTGTAATTTCGAATTTTGGCCTAAATTAAGCCTAATTCTGGCCGAGATTCGAAATAACGCCCCTGTGCGTTATTTCGCATACGGTACTACGGAAATTAAATAATACATGTAAAGACATCAAGACCAAATTTTAGGTAGTATAAAATTACACAACTGATAACAGATCAGAAATCAATTTCGTATATTTCATTATACAGTACACAAATTGTAATTAATTATTTTCATCATAAATAAAAATGAACACTTAGTTTTTATTTTTTCATAAAAAATGTTGCCAAAACGATAACACACAAATAAAAAAAAAATTAATTATTCCTCTTGTTACCATTTTCTAGGGGACATCTGTATTAATAAATTGAGCTCTATATAAAGTTATCAGTCAAAAAATTCCTCAATAAAAAGTTAAAGCAATTCGAAAAAAAATCTACAAAATTTTTAACTCAAGTTTTTTTTATAGAGCTCGGTTCAATGCATAAAGTTATCGAAGGTTTTTTCAAGTTTTTAGCAAAAATACTGCATTTCCGCGTAGTACGTTGGCAGCATGTGACTTGCTACGTATGTCCTCTAACTTAATGCAGCCCATAATAACATTATATTAAACACGAAATACAGAAACACGCGGACAGACAGACCAAATTACATTCCTGAAGTTATTTACATCAAATATATGCAGGTGTATCAAAAAAGTAATTTTTTTAAATCGAATTAGATATGAACAACGTAACTATTACGCGTAAGATTAATTAATAAACATTTGAAGATGGATATCTTCACAATTTCTCTAGGATTCTTTTATTCAATCAGCTATTGATATTATATTTAAAAATTTAAGCACAATTTCTATAAATCAGGATCAGTTAAACCGGGAACTGACATTTCAAAATTCATAAAGTAAGGCTTGAAAGGCTCCTTCAGCTTAACAATATTATGTTTTCACGAGAAAAAAGTACAATTCTTGAGGCAGTACAGCTTAACAAATACCAATTCGAATATATGATACCGAGATATGTTTAAATATATCGATTTGGAAGTTAATGCCAAGTGTACTGTACAAATATTATACGCGCATACACGTTTAGTATATGAAAGATTTGAACTGTGTAGTAAAATAAATATTATCTCAAATTCCTCGATCGAAAGAAAGCCATAATCACTATACAAAACTAGTAATCTCAATTATGACTATTGCCTCTGCTAATTAGATGATCACAAATCATAATTAATGACTAATAACAAATCACGTCTCAGAAAACATATACCACTTTCCAAAGTAGAAAGTTAGTATCTGGACCCTTCTATGTATTATTTTATTAAACAAAAGATCATATTGCAGCATTTACATCATGTGAAATATACAAGTGAAATCGAGGGAAAACCAGACTCCAGGCTTTTAAACTATTTACGGACTATTCAATTATACAGATTTTTCATCCGACAAGTCATATTTAAAAGCCCGGCATTATGAAGCTAGTTTTCTATTATTCCAAGGATTTCTTGTAGATCAAAATCTGGGAATCATAAGCTGCTTTTTCTTGAGCGTATAGATCTTCGAATGGCTTTGAAATAGGAAGTAATCTAATGAATAAATTATAACAAGTAGAAAGTAGATACTTTATAACATAAAGTTACCTTCTTGTCTTCAGGATTCATTGATCTCCATCTTTCAACTAATTCTTGTGTTTGTTCGATCATTGTCTTAGATTCATCAAAATTTTTATTTGCCGTAATAAAATGTAAGAATGGAGTTTTCGGTCGCTTTGGTTTTCTAGAATCCTTCAAAAGCTTTACATGTTTACCCTTCAATTTTGCCAACTTGCGATATTCATTTACTCTAGCAATTTCTTTTGAAGTTAAAGATTCTTTCCAAGCTTTAAAATCATCTTCAAATTTAGATTTAGCTTTTCTATATTTTTCTGAATAAGTCTATAATTGAATTACATAAGATAACGAATAAATCAAACGGAAGAGTACATAATGTAAATGGAAATATATACTTCTTTCTCATCATGAGGTAAAGATCTCCATCTTTCACCAGCTATTTTACCAATCTCGGTAACTTTTAACGTAGGATTATCGGGCTTGAATTGATTATAAAAATCAGCGAACCAAATAGTATACGGGGTACCTGGATTTTTAGGACCTTCGGGAACTTTTGAAAGTTATACATGAGTTAACTAAAACGCCAAATGAAACGAAATGAAAAAGCACATTTATAGAAAGCTTAAAATAATATACTTGGCCCCTCGTCTTTGAGCTTAACAGCCTTAGTTTTGGTTCGGGTTTTAGCAGTAGATTTTTTAGTTCCAGTACTTTTTTGCTTAGTTGTTCGTGGTTTAGTAGTTGTAGACTTAGGAGCTTTGGTTCTTGTAGAATTTTTTGCAGTAGCATATTGTCGTAAGAAAACAGCACTAATGACGTGACCAAAATTTAACGTTCCTAATAAGCGCGTATAGTTGTTAGGCGAAACTATTTTTACGTAAAGACTAAAGACGAAACCTAAAACCAGCCAAAGACGGTAAACGTAAGCCCTGGCGAATTGACGTAAGAGATATAATTGGTAGGCGAACAAATTTTTCCATGTTTTCGGAATAAAAGACAAGTAAACTTAAAGTAAACACATCAATTCAAGATACACGAAATTTACACCTAGTACCCTGACCATGCAAAGATCAAGTGTAACGTAAAATTCACACCAATAAACTTTAATTTTTTACGAAATTAGAACTACTGAACTCTATTACATTTTAACAAAAAAATCACTTCCCCACAAAATTTTGGTATGTAATAACTTCTTTTTTCCCTTAACTCTGACCCTAATAATAATTTCGGGTTAACTTTTTCTACTTTGATTACAATTGCCAGGACATTGCCAGGGTATAGTCGTTATTTACCGCAGATCACATGATAGTCAATCAATCATATTATCGATAAATAAAAAATCAAAACGGTAAAGATTTTCTTGTTATAAGTTACGGTGAACTCTGAAATACATTTTTCGAATTATAACTTTAAAATGGTTCACATTAGGTTCACATTATCTAAGAAATAGTTTAATAGGAGATTAAGATTTCATTCTAAAATCACCAAAGTAGTTTACCGCAAGAATTTTTTTTTATTGTATCAAGATCGAGAAATAAAAACAAGAATCTTTATGAATCCCGAAGCAATGATTTAAAAGTGTTGTGAAAGATACTGTAAATAATATCTAAATTACACGAATGAGTAGTACTCTATAAAATGATTTAATCGATATTAGAAAGTATATTTTACAACTTAGCATGCGCTTACAAACTAAGTTGAACAGATAAATAATGTTGTAAAAGACGAATCTGAGTCACGAACTTATAAAGATCTCTTAAAAATGACACAAATAAATGAAATTCAGGAGAGCAAAGATAAAAAAAATTTAATAGATCTTCATCACTATTTACCGACAAAATAGTTTTCCTTTCTATGCAATTCGTCCTTTTCATCATGAGTTTTGCCAAGTTGAAACATTTATCGCAATTTCGGATATTTCACTTCACAAGAGTACAACTTTCCGAAAAATTAATACATACAGACCGGTTCTATTCAAATAGCGATATGGCAAAATGATGTAACTATCATCACATACTGATAAGCTATCTAAATCTATCTTACTTCATAAAAGCCGCAAGGTTCAAAAGGATTCGATTGACATCATTGTACAGTACAAAACAAAATTTTGGGTTTTACACATAAGTATACATGGGTATCTAAATTACTCCTCTTAATAAAAAATTATTTCGACATCTAGTCTGTTGAAATTATTTTTTCTTAATGGCGAAATTAAATTTCATAGTTGTCGAAATTTTTAGTGAAGTTATTATGTCAAAATACGTTAGGTTACTTTGTGGAATTCATATAAAAAAACTAGCAATGTCGAAATGTTTGTCGAAATTGCTTTTTTTAAAAAATAATTTAGACACCCATGTATACACATAAGATGAAAGATGAAACTAATCTCGTATGCTTTTAAGTCTATTAAAGCTGATTAATTATCTCTTATTCTGTTTGGTATTTTTGTTTCTTTAATACGAATAATCACTCAGAGTTTCTAATCAAAAGACTTTTCTAAATCTATATTTTCATATGTTTAAAAAGTACTCACGGTATTTTTCACGGCTAAACGCTTTAAAATTTTATAAGCTTTAGACAAAGAATAAATAGATGCACGATAAATTCGGTATATTTATTACCTTCTAACCCATTTTTTGACTTGTTAATGATTAAACACGAACAACTTAATATTAAAGAATCAATTTAATCAATAAAATTAAAAACTCAAAAAAATATGTGTGATGAGATCTATTAGGCCATAGAAAGTTAGCTCTCTTAACATAAAATTTAAAAATGACCCGACAACCCGGCTTTTAATTTTATTTTCAAAAAATTTATATATATAAAATTTTCTTAGACTTCTAAATATGGTCAAAAAAATTATTTCAAAATTTTGCAGAATTTGACCCGGCCGGGTTATGAGAACCAATTCATTAAGTTTGTATGGCCTTAACCTACTTACGTTATTTAAGTAATACTAAATCAAACCAACACCATATATATATGGTAATGCTATTAAAATTTAGGAGAAATTATGTAAGTTGGAGGTTATGATTTAGGTTAAGAAATAGTTTGGCATTCTTTATTTAAAGCATAAAATAGATAATTTGAAGATATAGCAACCAACTATGGTGTTAAATATTACTGGTATAATCTAATAATTTTTATTTAATCTACTTTTTTTTTATTTTTTTTATCAAGATACACAATTCATGTAAAGGAAAAATTTTTTAATTTAACCAATCAGATTGCGTATCACATGATTGCCTTATTCCCACGTGATTAAGTTTTATTGGATATCTATAGCTGTTACACACAAATCATAAATTTCAATATAAACAGACACGTAAAAATCGCGATTTAATTTACACTTTCACTCTAACGAAAATATTCCGTATCACGACATCGGCGGGTACACTAGATAAAAATAATATATAATACCATGCAACTTGAACAACAATTTGATCAAAGAGAATGGTTAGAATTAGATAAAAAATTATTTATGTTTATAACTGTTAGATAAATATCAATGCTTTCGCCATTCAATTTTCAATAAATTCATAGGAGTACAAGTGAGTTGCAAGAATATCTGCTTTATTTCGAACAAAGAGAGAAAGACATTAGGACATATGAAGATTATATTAGTTACTCTCCTAGATATTACGGTTAGAAATTGCATTATTCGTTTCGTTTAGACTCGTTTAAATTTAATTTTTTTTTTTTATAATTTAATTAATTATTATATTTCTTATTAATAGATGATTTATTTGAATATAGGTAATAATTAACTTAATTCACGCTCTATATTACAAATTATTAACTTTCTTATCTATTTATTTTCATAAGACATGTTACTCTTCCAAAGCAACTTGTTCCATATGTTCCTCTCGATCGACTTATGCCGGAAGAGGAATGGCGAAGTCTTGGTGTGAAACAATCTCCTGGGTGGGAACACTACATGATTCATGGTATTATCTAGCTTCGTTTTTATATTCCGTAATTAATTATTATTAGGTTATAAAATTCTCTTATAACCTATTTTTTATTACTTTTCTTAAATATATTAGCTCCCGAACCTCACATCTTACTTTTTAAACGGGAAAGAGATTATCAACTCAAGTATGGTATACCACAACCAGAGGAGGAATTAGTTGAGCAGGATGGAAATGTGCAGTATGATCAGAATGCCCAGTATCAACAGAATGTGCAATATCAACATCAGAATGTGCAATATCAACATCCTCAAAATGTGCAGTATCATCATCAGAATGTGCAATATCAACAGAATATGCAGTATCAACAGAATGTGCCATATGATCCAAATGCGCAGTATGTTCAGTAATTAGAAATAAAGTATATTAATAGAAGTTCTATATATAAATAAAATTCTATTTTGAAATAAATAATTTTAAAGTTATCGTTACGTAACGATAATTTATCGCAGAAAACGTTGTGCCATCACGTGAATTAAATAATATGTTTGTGTAACATAAAATCACATTTTAGAAAAAACCCCTCGTGAAATTAATTTTAGTATACGTATAATATGCTCTTCGATGTCCTTTTTTGATTTTTACGTTGCCGTTACGTCCAGATTCGAATTTAGATTACATGGAATTACGCAATTTTCTATTATAGAAAGTTATGAAAAAAAAATTTTTTTTACACGTGTTCGTGTATCCAATTGAAATTGGAAATGGTAAACGCAGATTTTTATTATTATTTAAATATAGTAAAATACAGTGCTTTATTTTTACAAAGGCAATTTTTATTTACTTTTTTAGTTAGCATGCTTATGAGTAGATATTATATATAAAATTATTTTTTTTAATCTTTATTATATAGTATTATATTAAATTATTTATAAGCAAAAAATATATAATTTTAAAAAAATTTTTAATTAAATAAACTTTTTAAAAATATTATATTCATAACACCGGTGTTATATAAATCCTATATAGTCTGAGTTGGAGTTAGAGCAGTTCTTATTTTTACTTAGAGTACCCGATCCCGTTTACCGTATTTGCCCGTAATAACGCGCAGGGTGTAGTTTTGAATTTCGGCCTGAATTAAGTTTAACTCGAGCCGTGACTCAAAATAACGCCCATGCGCGTTATTACGGGCAAATACGGTACTTAGTACGTCTTTGAATAACTTTTTACTTTTTAAATATTGATATTAAATTTAGAATTTTTAATACAATATATATTGTATTATCTTTTTAAAAAATATATATATCATGTTGATTTTGTAATTATTATAAAATAAATTTCTATATTGTGTTATATATGTTCAATTAGTTAAAATAGAATAGTTGTAATTTTAATTGTATTAGTATAACTAAAGCCTTGAATATTTATATAATACTGTACTATATTATATAAAATATAAAAAATACAAGCTAATTAAAAGTATCAAAATAACATAAATTTTAAATAAGTTGACTAAACATGTAAATTTAAAAATTAGAAGAAAATTATTCAAAACTTTAAATAAAAGATTATAGTAAATATCAAATTATAATAAATATTTTGGCTAAATTTATGTTTTTTTTTAAAAAACAACTAGTCTAAAATTACTTTAAAGTTAAAATTAATTTTTTTTTAGAGTTAGAAATAAGAGTTTTTTTATTTTATATAAGATACTCTAAATACAATTTATATATAATATTCATTATAATTTAATATTCACATAATTAATCTATCTAGTAAAACAAAGAACAAATTTGCAATTAGTTAAACTAGTAAATAAATGTATATTAGAATCCAAGTATAGTTAATTTAAAATATCTTAAAGTATAATATATTAAATAGGTGTAAAATTAGATTAAAAAGATTAAAATAAAATTTTTAAATATAAATTAAAGTATAAATATAATAAAAAAAATAAAATTAAAAAAATAAATAAAAAATATAAAAATTACTATATAATTAGCCAAATATGCGTTTAGATAAATATTGTATTTAAAGAAATAAAAATTTATAGATATAATATTAGTTGGGTTTAAAAAAAAACATGTATTTTAAAAAAGACTTTTATAAGATATATATTTAAAGAAGTTGAGTTTAACTATAGTATATATTAAAATTGTTAAGCTAATAAAAGATAAGTTAAAAGTAAATTAAAAATAATTTTAATTATTAAATAGCTAATTATTTAAATTAAAAAAGTATAATAAGAGTATATATATATTAGTAAAAAGAAAAATTAAAAAAATTGTAATAGAAGCAATAAAGTAATAAAAATAAATTAAATATAAAATAAAAATATATACAGTATAAGTAGATAAATAGTTAAGTAATTATCAAAAAAAATGTTAATATTTTAAATTAATAAAGTTATAAAAGCTTTTTTAATTATTATTATAATAGAGTTAATAAAATTTTAGTTAATATAGTTAAAAAAGTGTAGCTAGTTTTAATTATATGGTTGTAAAACTATATTGCAATAAAAGATTAAATATTTATTAAATATAACTAATAATTTTTTAAAATTTATCTACAATATAAATTTATTTGAATAATACTAATTCTACTCAAACTTTAAATTTTGTATTTTTATCTATATTTTATCAAATTTATACCCTTTTATATTTTATACCAAACTTAGTATTTTTAAAAATTCTCTAAAAAAAATAATTTAAATAATATATATACATTTACAGTATATAATAATTACCACAATTAGTAATTTAGTGTAATTTATTTTATTGCAACCTATAATAGTTTGTTTTACGTATACGTAAATGCTAAAGTATAACAACACTTATTATAATATCTAACAGTTCTTGCAAATACAGAGATTTTTTTAGTTTAAGAATATTGTAAAACATTTAAGCAATTATAATCACAGCTTTTAAGATACAGTATTTGTAATAAAAATATCATGAGCCGTTGGATATTAGCGGAAACGAAGTTTCCGCTTGTACACATACGGATCAGGGCATTTTTCCGTGATCTTGATATAGTGATTGGGGTATTTATATGATAAAACATAATTAACAATCGTAACTCTTTTAAAAGTCAAATTTATTAAGCTATTCAATATTTATGCTTTAAGTGAAGCTTCAAAATTACAAATTGCATATACTCCAAAGTTTCGTGTAATTTGAATAACTTTTTGTCATGAATTTTTTTATTTAAATGTGAAATGCAGAAGTGAATTAATAGAGTTATTCAAATTACATGAAACATTATAGTATATGCAATCTGTTATTCCGAACAATTTTACTTAAGACATACTGTAAATAACGACTTGCTTAGTAAAAACTTTAACTTATACTATGTATGGAGCTATGATTATCTACTAAAAAACTAATAACTTTTTTTAGTTATCAAACCAATAAAATTATTTTATGCGTAAATGACCATTTAAACTTTGATACCATCACTGGTTCAGATGCTTGGTGTGACTAAAACTTCTTCCGGTAAAACATTTCAAAATAATTTCACCGAGGCACTAATTCTGGTAATAATAGAACTCAGGAAATATAAAGAGGTACTGTGAAAAATAGTGTAATCAAGTTTTATAGGCACAGTACACGTTGGTTGAGTTTAGAGTTTGATGATTTTGTTACTGATATACCAACAGCCTTGTCAGCATTAACATCGGTCCTGCTTTCGTACCTTCTCCGGTTCGCCCTGGTGTTTATCCTTCCGAAAATCATTATAACCTCAGCTATGGACAAAAATGTGAGAGATATACCTGGCAATAAAGGAAAGGATCAGCCAGACCATCGTTTACGTAAATAATAATAATAATAATAAATTTTGAACCACACTTGACTTTCAAATATAATCTTTACGCTATAACATAAAATGTCTTAATATACATTATGGGTGTTCTCAAACGTCTCTCTCAATGAGTTACCTGACGATCCGATTTGCTAAAAAATTGATCTCATCATTTAAATCGAAAGAACCAACAATTCTTTCCAGAGTTGGTTGCGGAAAATCGATATAGGATCACTTCAGTTAATTGTGATTTAGCATCACTAGTAAATTACATTGTTGAAATCAATCAAATTGTGTAAACTTTATAATATTTTATTATATTAAAAATCCGAGTTTAACAATAATAATTAAACAATAATAATATTATACAATTATGCAAAATAAGCACTTAATGTGAAATTTCAAGATTACGTTGTCATATGCGAAAATTATTTTATTCATAATTAATATAAGGCCTACATTTTCGCATTAGTCTAAGATACTTATTCAAATTGAAGTATAATAGAAGAAATAATGGCTACACAGCAACCAATATTATTACACCAATATAGGAAAGATTATGCAGGATTCTCTTTGGCTTGTTGTCGGATTCTTTTATCGTATGCCACACGGTCCTTTCTGCAAACGTTTTTTTTTTTTTTTAGCGTATTAAGATTGGAATAAAAGATAAATGATACTATGAATGAATGAATGAAAACATACTTGAACAGCATGTATGCATCAGATTGAGCGGGGCTGTCAGGATTCGGCTCATCAAGAAGATTCTGAACGCCCAATAAAATCTAAATAAATAATAGATACACATTAATAAAGGTAGATGATAATCTATTATGTTTGTAATTCCGTTTACCTGTTTAATGGTAATTGCGGGTTTCCATCCTTCTTCCTCATTTAAGATTGACAAACAAACAGTTCCGGAAGGATACACGTTTGGATGGAAGAGAGCAGGTACAAATTTACCTAAAAAATTAAACAATGGAAATATAAATGTTGTGAAGCTTTTATACACTTAAAAATAACATTGACTTTCACCCATAAGGAGCCATTTAACTGCGTCGCGGAAATGATCATCTAGATCTCTTATATAGTTATCCATTATTTTTGGAAGACAGGCTTACATTTCGGTGGTTTGGATGGATAATCTGTTATTATTTAAACACATTATGGGAATTTATTAATCAAATACAATAAGACTTTATTATTTTAATGGAAAAGACTTATTATACCTTCTGGAAACGTCATCGTCATCTTAAACACGCCGTTTTCCCATGGTGTCTGTAACAATAATCGAAAATTTCACACTTCAATATAATATAACTTCTCTTAACTCCAATACTCGAGAGTAAGAATAGTTTGAAGGAATTAAGAAATGGCACCAATGATTTACCCCCTTTTTTCCTGGAATGCCCACTTGCCAATTCAATAAATCTAAACCGTTTTCAGTTTTTACGGGACGTGCATAAAATCCCTACGAAGAAGAAAATAATAAAAGTTGATAAGTAAGACACATAAGAGTAGTCGCAGTTGCACGGTAAAGACTTGGAAAGTATAGATCTGTTGTCTTACGTATGGATGATCTTTTCTCCATTGTCGACGTTCTTCGGTGAGGCGGGCTTTACAAATTCCGGACATTTTGTATAGTATAGTCTTTGCACGTATATGGATAGCGGAAGAGCAATAGGATAATAATCCACAGAAATCGTTGGAGTTGTCTACAAGTTATGAAGTATATGAAGTAAGAGCTTCGTACGAACGTACGACCTGTTTGTTTTTTCTAAATCATGCTATCACTGTTTATACTATTTTAATGTATTATACTTTTTTTACACGTGGTATGTGAATTCTGAAATGCCTATTATGATTGGTTTATTAGTTTGATCTACGGCTATCTCGCTATTGAGACTACGTACAAAAGAAAAATATGTCCGTACATTTATATGCAAATATATATACTTACTAAATTTACAACCCGTGCTTTTTTCATCCCTATTGGCACGGGGTGTCAATAAGCATACTGTAAATGCAGAAATGTATACAAGGTTATGCTCCGGATGATCATATGATGGCCCCGGCGACTAACAAATCCTGATTTCGTTAATTAACAATAGCGATAGCGATAGTTACCTATATTATAAAGTCAAATTTGCTCCTGCATTGCACCTTTAATTACTTTCGTTTTGTATCTTTATTTACGCACGACATTAACGAAAAGAAAGAAATTATATTTAACTGATTTACTGATTCGACTTCAACAAGTTCTTTAACAAACACATATCGAACTTTGCCTAATAATCACACAACAATGATGAATCTATACGATACATCACATCTTAAATTTATCAATCAAAGAAAACAAGCTATTTTCTAAGAAATATGTCACTGTGTTCATATTCTTGAGTTAGATTTCATAATCTATGGTTAAGCCGTATCAATGTTCTGCGTCGGTCACGAACAGAATCTGGTTTACCGTCTCCGGCATGACCATTTCCCCAACAATCACGTCATGTTGGGAAATGGCCATGTCGGGGAAATGGTTATGGCGAGGAAATATTTGTCGTGCATGACCGGAGTCATTCTTTAATTTTCAGATATTTGAAGGATAACTTAATTTGATTTTTAATATAATTATCGAACTTGTTATCATTATAATTAAATCCACTAAAAGACAGTTAATATTATATTTTCGTTTACAAAGAAAAAAAATAAAGTTACTACAGTAGAATCATATCATCTTTATATTCTTAGACAAAAAATTTCAAACACGTTTTATCGTTTAAGTTCACAAAAAAAAGAGCTAGTTTATCTGTTAAAAAAAGGATGTTCTATAGAATAGGTGGGCAATATAAAAATAAACTCCGCTAATTAGTAATCATTAATAGATATTTAGCGGAGTTACGGAGTTTGCGGAGTTTGCCCACCTATTCTATTAAATTTATTAAATAACTAGCTAGTACCCACGGGAACTTATTGATTTGTATATGAGTGTCGCCAAAAGAAAACCCAATATAGACTATAACGGGTTTTCTTTTGGCGACACTCATATATAAGTTAATGTAAATCTAAATATAAATTTTACATATGAGTCAAAGGAAAAGGAAAACCTGTCATCGGACTTTAAATTATATTTTGTGTGCCGTCTATGGAAAATCTATCATTATGATAGATTTCCCATAGACGACTAACTGTACACAAAACATAATTTAAAGTCCGATGACAGGTTTTCCTTTGACGGCACTCATACGTAGACTAAAGCCCGATCCGTACAAGTTAGCTTCTTAGCGGGTCACGGATCAAAAATTCGGGTCATGAATATGGATAACATGATAAAATTCATAGATAAAATATAGTGATCCAAATTTTAAAAAGGTTGAGAAGTTTTGAATATGAGAAGTTTTGGTTATAGAATTTGAAAAGCTTCAGTTTAAATGTTTTTATATAGTAATATAACAGGTGCAACATTAAATTATCAAATTCTATAAACTCTACTCTTAAACCCTTGGGATAACTATTGACCCGGATAATACTCTAAATAAGAGTCATCACATTAAAATGACTAATAAAACTAACAAAAATTTAAACAAAACTCAAAACTAAATACAAACAACAACTATTATTATATAATAAATACAGTTTAATAGTCTAAAAATAATAAGTTTATTAAACCAATAATTATATAAATATTTATTATAAAACGCATTTATAGTCTATTATATATTTTTTAAAATTTCTGTTTCTTATAAAATTTTTATCTATTTGAATTAGTATATAATACTAAAATTAAGATTTAGTTTTTAAAAATATATAATATTTTTATTTATCAATTAATTAGTTTTTAACAACTTAAACAAAACTCTTTCTAATGATAACTTGCATCAAAATTTTTAAAAAAACTAACTTGTAAAATATGTATTTATAAACAAGACTATATTTATAAAAGAGTTATAAGGAACTATAAGACAGCACTTATTATTTAGAGATAGTTTTTATATACAGTTGGCACTGTCTAAATGCATACTATCTGTAGAAAACCTTTTGATGCATTTAGACAGTATGGGAAGTGTCATTTATCACCTAATTTTTTTTGGAGGGGGGTCTCTACCAAAATATCATGTACGTATATACACATATCTTCGGAATTTCAATTCATTTATCATGTAGGGGGGGTAATATTTACTATTTAAAAAAATCAGGTGATAAATGATACTTCCCTATATGCATTTATACAAAATCTTGTAATTGACATCATTTGTATAATATAAATAACAACCAATAGGAATCTCAGAAATTGCTATAAACAATACTATAAATATAAAATTTTTACCTTATAAATTTCAAACTTTTGCTTATAATTAATAATTTTCTTTTAAATATTAGAAGATTTGAAATTTACTAATTTTGAAAACAAGTAAGTTTAAAAATTATTTATAAGCTAAAGTTCAGAATTAAAAAATTAAATAGGTTTAGCTAGTGATAAAGTTAGCTTCTTTTGATAAATATATATATTTATATATTAAGTGTAATTTAAAGTCATAAAGTAAATTATTTAATATTATACTAGCATTTTTGATTGATTAATTATAATTCTTTAAATACATATTGTTTTTTTTATGCATTATGCAATTAAAGAAATTATGCATTTATTAATAAAAACCAAGTTGGTAAACAAAAATTGTATACAGTTTTAACAGTATATGCATTTAAACAGTATGCATTTAGATAGTGCTAACTATACTATTTGCTAATAAGCTTAGAGTTTATTACTTATTGCAAGAATAGTATTTGTTATTTAAAAGTATTGTTTAATACAAAAAGATAGATATATAATAGCAAAAAATTTATATTGGCTTTTACTATATATTTTAAGCTATTTTTTACAAATAATGTAAGTTTTGAGCTATCTTTTAATATATTTTAATTTAATTTAATAATATTTATTTACTAGACTGCAAATATATATTTTTTTTTTTTAAGTGATCCTGCCTTTATTTATGTAAACTGTTATATAATTTTTACACCCATGTGTACAAAATTCTTACAACTTATTGCTCTAACGTAATAAAGACTC
>CAJVPY010000857.1:0-22789 GCA_910591965.1 Dentiscutata erythropus
ATTTTATACCAGATTTACATGCATGAGCACAATGGTTGATTATTTTCATACCACCTTTAATCAGGTTACTTTTCAGAATCTGTATTTCTTATAAGCATTTATCATGGCGTGACTAACACTCATGTATCTGTAGCGATAGAGTTATGTATGATCACGGGTTACCGGATCATGACCCTGAAAATCCCATTTTGAATTGTAAAAAATTCATAGTCTTGATAGTTTTTTTTATTAGTGCCAGATCGTGTGATATGTTTATTAAGAAAGTTTAACTTATGACCAGAACTTCTTTTGCGTTTCAAGTGCGAATCTGTCGGTTGACAAGAACAATCATTCCGATTTGGTTAAAAAATCTGGTTTATACCGATATAAAATTTTTTTATATACCATTATTAACTACTAGTGCGATAGATTCTAATTGTCAAGTCTATATATTTTATATTGAGTTCATTTATAATCATTTAAATAATGATATACAGTATATTTGCTAATAAAATTATCGCTGCAGATTCTGTTCAAATTCCAGAATTTAAGATTTCTAATTTATATCGGGTGTAGTAAAAAATTCATATAATACATATAAATTTATATAATAAGAAGAATAATATCTTTTTGGGATGTAACAGTATCAACAGAAATGTATATATTAATTTGTGTGTTTGAGAGTGGAAACTAGGAAATGAATATTTAGCATTAGATTTTTAAAAATCATCAAAATAATCAATATCACATGACCTTAACCAATCAAAATTAATATAAATCATGTGATAATACCAGCTCTAAAAATTCCTTTTTAAACCCTTTTGTGCACAAATTTTTTAATATATATATATATGAACTTTCCCGGGTCCCTGTGACCTGGTTGCATAAATGGCGTGATTGTTGATACGTACATGAAATTAATTAATTAAAAAAGTATATTTCTGTATTGCATGATGCATGTAACCGGGTGATCTAATACCCGGGTGATAACCTCTAATAAAAGAGCAACGACCACAAAGGGAAAGTTGCAAGCAAAAAAGTTTGCTTTACTTAGTGAACAAACGTTCTCAGTGACAAACCGTGATTATCTTCTTGTGGTATTGCCGACATACGGTGTCGAGGTGGCAGTGTCTGGTACGATACGCCAGTGTCAAGTGAGCGTTCTGACTGAGTGAATCGAACCCAAGACCCCTGTAACTGAGAATCGTCGTGACAGTATTTTCATTGATTTTAAGAACTTGCTACGTGTTATGTTGATCAAACCGAATCATGTCTATCTAAATTGTTATTATTATTATCAGATTCTACCATTTGTCCGTCACAAGATCAAGATTTTCCATGTGATTTATAGTGGTTTGCAAAATATTTTTCGATTCTTAGAGAAATTTAAAAATTCCGAATAAAATATAGACGTTATTGATCGAAAATTATGATCAATAGGGAATTAAAATCTCCGCTATCATCATCACGAAATCATATCAAGATCTGTGTTGATCGCGTAACTACAATTTTCTATATTTAACTAATTGGCGCAAGCCTTTTGAAGTGATTTTGTTGCGACGATATTAAAATTATGTAAGCCCAGTTTTTAATAAAGAGAAACATAGTTAACATCACTAATTAATCATATCAAAGTTAATGTTTGAGAAAATTTCAATTATGTCATTATTTCATATTACATACAGTAAGTATAATTATAGCTAATCACGATCACAATCACTAACTAATATCATTGAAAATGAGATCTGAGAATACCCTTATTTAATAAACCGTTTGAAAGTCGGATGATAGATCCTTGAGTAAATATAACTTTTCTATATTGATTTTTCTAAAATTTTATGAAAACAACTAAACTTATATAGTAATACCTATGCTCTATTTGGTCACTAGGAAATCGCATTTTAATTGTTGCTTGAGAACATCCAAAAAGTTTTTTGACCAGAATGATAAACTCACTGAACTTTTTCACAACTTAAAAAAAATTTTTTTTTTGTTCAAAAACTACGTATCCGCACCCTATTAATAACAAGCAGATTTAATCGGCCCAAAAAATATCTTTCACTATAGTTGTTAGACGAAGCTTTTTCGGCATGATGACGAAAGACAAAACCAAAACCTGGAAAGGCAAAACTTCCGGTGAAGACAAAACCTAAAATCAAATGACCAAACCCCTGAAATCTAAAACTTCATTGAAGAAACCTAATTTCAAAATGACAAAACCCTAATTTAATATCAAAGGCCTTTACATAATGCTGAAAATGTTATTGACTTGATCCGGTTTGTATATTTAGTCAATTACTGAAATTATAAATAGTCAAACGAGCTATTAACATCTCTCAAATATTTAAAATAAATAAATAAATATAATTGGGGGTTTCAAAGTTGAAAATAAATAGGATTTTTTCTCTGATTTTAACTTTGAAACCCCTAAAATTATAGATGTATTATTCTTACTCGTTATGGTAAATTTAGTTTTTTTTTCACTATAAAATTTTTAAACACGCATTAAAGTTTAAAAATTAATACCTCTTAAAATTTGGCGAGTAATTTTCTGGTAACAATATTAGTATGCAAGTTATAAAAAAATGAAAGCTTGTAAGAATTTACGGCATTATCATAGCGAGTTTAGCCCTCTGAAAATTAAATTAAGTTTTAATAATCGGTATTATTTGTGGTAATATCATATTAAGTTTACATAATAAGGTAGATGCGCCACTACGTTTACCAGAAACGTATGAACTAGTAAATTATATTATCCTGAATTTTTCATTGCATTGATCTGAGATATTAACAGCTGATCTCACAATGAATGCGTTATCAAATATGCTTTTTTTTGATTATTGTGAATTTAATTACTTCAAATCTTGGCTTTCATTTAAGCCCAAAATCATCGAAAACAGTCTTTTTGTAATTTCGATTTTGGAACTGGTGATCCGTTTCTTCATCTCTTATTATTTTCGCTACCCTTTACAGCTTCGTCAGTTTCGTCATTCGTCATTTACGAAACTAAGTTTCACGTTTCGTCAACGCAAAAACCTCCGTAACGTGGCACTACTTCCATATGAGTGCCGTCAAGGAAAACCTATAAGTCGTATTTTTTGAAGATTAACTTTTAATAAAAATATCCTAAAATCAGGAAATTTAGTACCTAAGATGATCAAATGATATTAAAATTATAGGTATTGAATTGCCTGATTTTAAGATATTTTTATTAAAAGTAAATATACAAAAAGTGCGACTTGAAGGTTTTCTCTCGGTGGCACTAATATGTGTAACTTCAAACCAAATAAGGCTGATCCGAGTGAGTAAAATATGCCTTTCAAGTTGTAATTGTGAAACATAAGTTAAAATTAGTCGTAATAAATTGATAATGCTTACATAAAAGCATAAATTTATTACATTATCTCTAGTTATGCTACACATCACCAATCAGGTTTTCATTAACCTATTCTAATATAATTCGAAAGCCAAAGCCTCGTTTTCCTTGGCAGCACTCGTTTTATAACTTAAAAACACTAACTTAATGCAGTAATGGGAAAAACATCTATTTTTTTTATGACGTAAATGTGAAATTACGTTAAGAAAATTAATGCTATATATTGTTGTACTGTACGTGCGTACGCAGATTTATTATGCAGATTATGTAGTACGTACGTATAAGACAATTGACGCAGAATGTTTGGATCGAGATTATCTCACTGGTAAAAAATTTTTATACTCATCTTTTAGATGATTTGTTTATAAGTTACAAATAAGTTAATTTTTCTTTTAGTTTATCTTTGATAGTTTTACCATTCATTTTCTAGTTTATATGTCTACCCACATTAATATCGAGAATGAGGAATCAGACTTCGTTAGTACTATTTATAACTATAACTGGTCATCAACTTCGCTAGGTCCTATGGAGTTATGGGATGCTTCTCTCAAAAACGCTGTGGTAATTTGTTATTATTATTATTATTATTATTATTAAAGCATAAAATTTTCAACCTGATAGTAAAAAATTGCTTGTAAATTTCAGAATTTATGCCTTCAATCATTATTTCCTACTAGTCTTTCCATTGCTCCTGATTGGATCTCACTATATAATGAAGGTAAAATAATTTTAAATTTCAATTATTTGAACTACTTGATGGCTTTAGGTAACCATTCCTATTTGTTTATATATAGCGTGGAAACCGTTATTAAAGACGAGGCATCCATATGGTTAATTAAATGATCATTGTTTATTGTATTACCGCGAAAAAATGCACGGGGCGAAATTTTGAATAGTAAATTTACATTTAGGCCAAATTTCGAATTACACCCCTGCGCATTATTTCGCGATTATACGGCATATTGTAATAAATTTGGAGATTTAACACTTTTAAATACGTATTAAATAGCTTTGGGAAAAACTGCTAAAGAAAATTGGCCTGAAATATATGAAATTGTTGTTTCACAATTAGAAAGGTAAGTTGGTTAGTTGTATAATAATTATTCCGAATTACAGAATTAGTTGAAGCTGAGATTGGTTGAGGCTGAAACGAATTTCATTTATCTCTTTCTAAAAAGTAAACCCTACCAAAACCTATATATGCTCTTTTATTAAAAAGCACAGGTTGAATCAATGGATAACCGGTGCATATCGGGAGATTTGTCTCCAAATATATACCCGTTATTCATTGATTCAACCTGTGAAGTCTACAGCAAATCCTAAATTGTCCCTTAAAAACTTAAATTAAAATAGGTACAATTCTCAGGTTCAGCCAATATCTGCTTCATTTGTGATAATGGTTTCGCATTTTTAATATTTAAAATTTTTAACTTAATATCTATATAGTGTAAAAACAAATGGAAAAGGCATTTTTAAAAATGATGCATTCTTCGAATTACAACGTGATGGGTATACAGAAGAGGCGTACTTTAACTATACTTTTAGTCCAGTTTTTAAATCTGATGGCACCGTTTGTGCTATACTTATTATGTCACAAGAAACTACTCACAAAGTTTTGAATACTCGAAGATTAAAAACACTCGGTGAACTTAGTCGTCGGATTTCTGGTTAGTAAATCATACTATGGATATATTATTTATGTGCTTATAATATTACAACTGTGGTATTTAATTCATTATGTTAACTCACGATTGTATTGATTTAACATTTTTTGAAGAGATTGAATCCTTAGAAACTGCCTGCCATAATATTACTAAAGTGCTGAGTGATAATAATACAGATATTTCTTATGCAATAATTTATTTTGTCGAGCATAAATTAAATACTGTTTTTGAACCTCTAATTGCTCGTTTAATTGCTACAACCTTTGATTATGACGATGAAAAAGGAAGGCTTTTCCCTGATTATCTACCCGAAACTCCTGAAATAATTGATTTAACCAAAGACGATAATAAGAGCTACAATACATATAATGAATTAACCCAAGAAACTGCAACTTATTTGTTCTTAGAATGTGATTCTTGGCCAATACACCTTTTGATAAAGGAAGGTGGTCAAATGAAAATTGGGTTAAAAGACGGCTCTCAAGCTGTACTCTTTTTAACAAAAATTTCTCTTGGTGAAGGTCATGTTTTATCGTCTATACTGATTTGTGGTGTCAATCGACGTCGTAGACTTGATGAGAAGTATATGGAATTTTTAAAAGTATACAAATGTTCTCATAATTACAGAATTAGCTTTTATTTTTTAAAAAAAATTTAAATACTGTACTGTTATAATTTGTTAGTTAATCGTAAATCATATGAATTCATGTTTATTACATGCGAGATCAATTGAAGAGGAAAGGAAGCGGGCTAAAGCATTGGCTGATTTAAATCACCAAAAAGTCGCATTTTTTCAAGGCATCAGTCATGAATTAAAAAGTATTAATTTATCATAAATCATTATGATTTTTTTTTTTTTCAGAAATATATTGCATTAATAAACTACCTCTTTTTTTTCAGCACCATTAACTTTAATGCTTTCGCCACTTGAAGACGTAATTAATACATGTTCACAAAAAGCGCCGATTATGTCTCATCTTCAAATTATACGACGCAACGCTCGTCGATTGCTTAAACTTATTAATACTTTGTTACAAGTAAGTTATTTACGTATTAAAATCTTTATAAGTTTAAATCATAAATATCTTTGCTATTAAAAGAATACTTGTTTCTTATACAGTTTTCAAATATAGAGTCTGATAAATTAGAAACATGCTATCGTGAAACAAACATAGCTGAATTTACTCGAGAATTAGTTTTTAACTTTAAAAATATGGCCGAAACATTAGGGTTGGATTATATTATTGATATTCCATATCCTAAAGAATTTAATCAAGCTGTGGGGGATAAGATTTATTTAGATCATGATATGTATGAAACAATTGTATTTAATCTTTGTAAGCGTTTCCTAAAAAAAAAAAACTGTAAAAAAATATGTTAAAACAATTTAATTCATTAAAACTTGCAGAGTTTATCGTACTAAAATGTTCTTTTTGTTAAAGGTTCGAATGCACTAAAGCATACTTGGAATGGAAGCATAACTATTCGCTTATATATTGATTACAAAGATAAGAAAAAGATGATAGTTCTTGAAGTGTCAGATACAGGTTAATAATATTTCTTTCTGGTTATTAAACTAGATTCCGTATCTAATCATTTTACTATTATTATTTCTTTTTACTTCAGGAGTTGGCATCCCAGAATCAGCCCTTTCAAATATATTTCAACGCTTTTATCGTAGAGAATCTCAAAGTTCGCGTAGTCATGAAGGTACAGGAATAGGGCTCGCACTCGTAAAAGAATTTATTACATGTCATGGTGGAGATATCACTGTAACTTCAGTAGTAAATAAAGGAACGACATTTAAATGTTGGTTTCAAATAGGATGTGAGCACCTACCTGCAAATAAAATACACTTTAATAACGTTGAAAATCCAATAAGTCATGCTCGAGAATTATACACCAACCGACAGCTTTATTTAGAGGAAAGTTCTCAATGGATAAATAATAGTACATATAATGATATGATGGATAAATCGTCAATCGAAGATTGGAATATTGACAAAATGTTACCAGATGATATCACCTTTCATTTCTCTATAGATGATTCCATTAATGAGAAAAAATATCAAATCTTAATTGTTGATGATAATAATGATATGCGGTATTACTTTTTTAAATTATTATTGTGGTGGTTGAAGCTGAAATTGTCTGAATCATTGTGAAAGTTTTAAAAATATTGGGTGCGTTTTCTTTTTTTTCTGCAATAGTTAGAGTTTAAAGTTAGAATTATTAATAAGAGTATAGTTGGGTTTGGTAAGTTCATAGATCTAAATAGAGACACCGAATTTTCAGCTTCAGATAATTTCAGTTTAAGCCTCCACAATTATTATAGGTATTGATAGATCACACCACTGTGTTTAACTATGTCTCAAAAATTAACCAAATTATTAATACTTAGTACTCTAAGTAAAAACGCTCAGAATCTTATACTAACTTAAGTTTGGATCTCTAATCCTAACCCTTAGTTTAACATAACTTAGCCCTAAATTTTGATAGCAAAATTCTATGTGGTGTTAAACGCAATGGTGTGCTTTAGTATTTTCTTTACTATTATTGGTAAATAAATTGTTTTTTATCGACCATGTTTTAGAGATTATCTAACGGATCTTTTAAGAGAATTTGACGTACATTGTGCTTGTGACGGCCAAGATGCAATACAACGTTTAAAAAAACTTAACAGATTACCTGATTTAATCCTTAGCGGTAAGTAATTTCGGGTTAATATTATAGATCGCGATAATGCTGTAATTATTAAATTATACGTTATTTGAATTTAATAGACATCATGATGCCAAATATGAATGGATACGAGTTATTAAATGTTTTAAGATCTAATGTAAAAACTCAGTTGATTCCAGTAATATTATTATCTGCCAAAGCTGGTGAAGATTCTATGATCGAAGGTAATTTAAAAATTATTACATATATAATGTTATAAGTTATTCTAACTTCATTATCAACGTATACTTTCAATGACATTTTACTTTAGGACTGGATAGAGGAGCAGATGATTACTTAATAAAACCATTTTCTTCCATTGAACTAATTACTCGTATTCGTGCTAATATTGAACTTTCACTTCTACGTCGTAAAATATCATTTCAGAAAAGTAAACAAGAGGAAACAAGACAATTACTATTTTCAATATCAAATAAGATTCTTTCCGGATTAGATTTAAATGAAACTTTATTAGATATTATTAAAGAAATTAATCATAAATTACCAAGTGAAAGAATATTTATTATTTCAAACGACCAATCTGAATTTAAGGATAATAAAATAATTGCTTTAGAAGAAAGCTCAAAAAGTATTACACCAGTGACTAATCTATTCACTGAAATTAATGATAAAAGTAAATCACAAACATTTACCAGCTCAAAAAAATTTTTAAATAGTAATTCAGGAATAGATGTTTGTTTAGACGTATATTGTGATAATCTATGCAAAAATGTATCATTATTATCTATAGAGATAAGGTTGAATAATAATTGTTGGGGGTGGATTAAATTACATAGATCACCAAATTCTATTTGGCTCAATTCTGAAATTGAATTATTGCAACAAATATCGAATCAAATAAGTTTAGTTATTACTTACAGAAATATTTTAAAAGAAATTGCTGAAAATGAAATTAAAATGAAAGCTGCTGAAGTTGCAAGTAAGACAAAAAGTCAAATATTAGCAAACACTTCTCATGGTATATATTATCCTCATCATCGAGTATTGCAATATTAGGTTATAAAAATATTTATTGTTCAATTAATTTTAATCCTTGTTTCTTATCATAGAATTACGAACACCGTTAAGCGCAATAATGGGCAATCTTTCCTTCTTCGAGAATGTTACCTTAACCACTCATCAAAGAGATTTGATTAGTATTCTGTTACGCTCTTCTGATATAGTTTTATCTATAGTAAATGATATTCTTGATGCGGCAAGATTAAAAGTACAAGAAGTCTCTTTCATAAATAGAACATTTGACTTATTAGAATTAATTGAGGATACAGTTGAAAAATTTGGAAAAAGTGCTGGAGCTAAAAAGATTGAATTAATTGTAAAATACGAGGTGGATTTGTTGCCGAGATATGTTAAGAGCGATCCTGATAGGTGATTAACTAATGTAATTAATTAATTTATATGCGTAAAAAATATATATATATATACATATTTATCTTTTTTTTGTCTCCTATTATTGAAAATAGACTGAAACAAGTTTTATCTAATTTATTATCAAATTCGTAACTATTTTTCTATTTTTTACACAATTTTTTTTTATAACACATTGCATAATGATTCATTTATAATTTTTAGAGTCAAATTTACTAATAAGGGTAAAATAGTACTGACAATTTCGATGCAATTACAAGAAGTTGTTGATGAAAACAAAAATAGACCAACTTATGGTCAGATTGTTAAAAAAGGAAGTTTGTTGATTGAATTATACGATACTGGCATTGGGTAATTACCGTACTCTATATTATATATCTATTAACATGAAAATCATCTAATATAGCTATTTAATAATAAAATAATAGCATGGATCCAGAATATATACAATGTGCTTGGAAAAGCTTTTCACAAGATGATATATCAATAACTGAGACGCAAGAGGATTCAGGACTTGATCTTTCAATATGTAAAAATCTAGTTGAAATTAATGGAGGAGAAATTAAATTAGAAAGTGAGTTAAAAAAAGGAAGTAAATTTTGGTTTACATGGAATGTCGAGCTATTATCAATCACTTCTTCATTATTAAACATACAATTTGATCAAATGAGTTATGTACTACCTCAAGCTATAAGGCAAAAACGAATATTAATAACTCATCCAGCCGAAGATGCGAGGAATGCAATGTTGAAATATTTTAAAAGGATCGAAAAGGTTGATGCATTTGATACCCTTGATAAAGGTATTAGAGCAGCAAGAAAATATAAAGAATTGAATAAACAATCTGCATATGATATAGTATTCATTAGCCTTTATGAAAAAAATGAGAAAGAGGTCATGGAAGCAATATCAGAATTAAAAGTACTAGAAATGAATAGTGATAACTTAATAATAATTTTTATAGTATTTCAAAATAATGAAGAGAATGAATTGGCAGAAAAATTAATTGGAAAAGTAGGAGGAGCAACTACTATTCTTTATACTCCAATCACATGGAAAAAGTTAATTAATCTATTTATGTACTTTGAAAAAAATTACGCAGCTATTAAGTATCATAATGCTAAAGACACAAATCACGATATACCCGTTATTCATTGATTCAACCTGTGAAGTCTACAGCAAATCCTAAATTGTCCCTTAAAAACTTAAATTAAAATAGGTACAATTCTCAGGTTCAGCCAATATCTGCTTCATTTGTGATAATGGTTTCGCATTTTTAATATTTAAAATTTTTAACTTAATATCTATATAGTGTAAAAACAAATGGAAAAGGCATTTTTAAAAATGATGCATTCTTCGAATTACAACGTGATGGGTATACAGAAGAGGCGTACTTTAACTATACTTTTAGTCCAGTTTTTAAATCTGATGGCACCGTTTGTGCTATACTTATTATGTCACAAGAAACTACTCACAAAGTTTTGAATACTCGAAGATTAAAAACACTCGGTGAACTTAGTCGTCGGATTTCTGGTTAGTAAATCATACTATGGATATATTATTTATGTGCTTATAATATTACAACTGTGGTATTTAATTCATTATGTTAACTCACGATTGTATTGATTTAACATTTTTTGAAGAGATTGAATCCTTAGAAACTGCCTGCCATAATATTACTAAAGTGCTGAGTGATAATAATACAGATATTTCTTATGCAATAATTTATTTTGTCGAGCATAAATTAAATACTGTTTTTGAACCTCTAATTGCTCGTTTAATTGCTACAACCTTTGATTATGACGATGAAAAAGGAAGGCTTTTCCCTGATTATCTACCCGAAACTCCTGAAATAATTGATTTAACCAAAGACGATAATAAGAGCTACAATACATATAATGAATTAACCCAAGAAACTGCAACTTATTTGTTCTTAGAATGTGATTCTTGGCCAATACACCTTTTGATAAAGGAAGGTGGTCAAATGAAAATTGGGTTAAAAGACGGCTCTCAAGCTGTACTCTTTTTAACAAAAATTTCTCTTGGTGAAGGTCATGTTTTATCGTCTATACTGATTTGTGGTGTCAATCGACGTCGTAGACTTGATGAGAAGTATATGGAATTTTTAAAAGTATACAAATGTTCTCATAATTACAGAATTAGCTTTTATTTTTTAAAAAAAATTTAAATACTGTACTGTTATAATTTGTTAGTTAATCGTAAATCATATGAATTCATGTTTATTACATGCGAGATCAATTGAAGAGGAAAGGAAGCGGGCTAAAGCATTGGCTGATTTAAATCACCAAAAAGTCGCATTTTTTCAAGGCATCAGTCATGAATTAAAAAGTATTAATTTATCATAAATCATTATGATTTTTTTTTTTTTCAGAAATATATTGCATTAATAAACTACCTCTTTTTTTTCAGCACCATTAACTTTAATGCTTTCGCCACTTGAAGACGTAATTAATACATGTTCACAAAAAGCGCCGATTATGTCTCATCTTCAAATTATACGACGCAACGCTCGTCGATTGCTTAAACTTATTAATACTTTGTTACAAGTAAGTTATTTACGTATTAAAATCTTTATAAGTTTAAATCATAAATATCTTTGCTATTAAAAGAATACTTGTTTCTTATACAGTTTTCAAATATAGAGTCTGATAAATTAGAAACATGCTATCGTGAAACAAACATAGCTGAATTTACTCGAGAATTAGTTTTTAACTTTAAAAATATGGCCGAAACATTAGGGTTGGATTATATTATTGATATTCCATATCCTAAAGAATTTAATCAAGCTGTGGGGGATAAGATTTATTTAGATCATGATATGTATGAAACAATTGTATTTAATCTTTGTAAGCGTTTCCTAAAAAAAAAAAACTGTAAAAAAATATGTTAAAACAATTTAATTCATTAAAACTTGCAGAGTTTATCGTACTAAAATGTTCTTTTTGTTAAAGGTTCGAATGCACTAAAGCATACTTGGAATGGAAGCATAACTATTCGCTTATATATTGATTACAAAGATAAGAAAAAGATGATAGTTCTTGAAGTGTCAGATACAGGTTAATAATATTTCTTTCTGGTTATTAAACTAGATTCCGTATCTAATCATTTTACTATTATTATTTCTTTTTACTTCAGGAGTTGGCATCCCAGAATCAGCCCTTTCAAATATATTTCAACGCTTTTATCGTAGAGAATCTCAAAGTTCGCGTAGTCATGAAGGTACAGGAATAGGGCTCGCACTCGTAAAAGAATTTATTACATGTCATGGTGGAGATATCACTGTAACTTCAGTAGTAAATAAAGGAACGACATTTAAATGTTGGTTTCAAATAGGATGTGAGCACCTACCTGCAAATAAAATACACTTTAATAACGTTGAAAATCCAATAAGTCATGCTCGAGAATTATACACCAACCGACAGCTTTATTTAGAGGAAAGTTCTCAATGGATAAATAATAGTACATATAATGATATGATGGATAAATCGTCAATCGAAGATTGGAATATTGACAAAATGTTACCAGATGATATCACCTTTCATTTCTCTATAGATGATTCCATTAATGAGAAAAAATATCAAATCTTAATTGTTGATGATAATAATGATATGCGGTATTACTTTTTTAAATTATTATTGTGGTGGTTGAAGCTGAAATTGTCTGAATCATTGTGAAAGTTTTAAAAATATTGGGTGCGTTTTCTTTTTTTTCTGCAATAGTTAGAGTTTAAAGTTAGAATTATTAATAAGAGTATAGTTGGGTTTGGTAAGTTCATAGATCTAAATAGAGACACCGAATTTTCAGCTTCAGATAATTTCAGTTTAAGCCTCCACAATTATTATAGGTATTGATAGATCACACCACTGTGTTTAACTATGTCTCAAAAATTAACCAAATTATTAATACTTAGTACTCTAAGTAAAAACGCTCAGAATCTTATACTAACTTAAGTTTGGATCTCTAATCCTAACCCTTAGTTTAACATAACTTAGCCCTAAATTTTGATAGCAAAATTCTATGTGGTGTTAAACGCAATGGTGTGCTTTAGTATTTTCTTTACTATTATTGGTAAATAAATTGTTTTTTATCGACCATGTTTTAGAGATTATCTAACGGATCTTTTAAGAGAATTTGACGTACATTGTGCTTGTGACGGCCAAGATGCAATACAACGTTTAAAAAAACTTAACAGATTACCTGATTTAATCCTTAGCGGTAAGTAATTTCGGGTTAATATTATAGATCGCGATAATGCTGTAATTATTAAATTATACGTTATTTGAATTTAATAGACATCATGATGCCAAATATGAATGGATACGAGTTATTAAATGTTTTAAGATCTAATGTAAAAACTCAGTTGATTCCAGTAATATTATTATCTGCCAAAGCTGGTGAAGATTCTATGATCGAAGGTAATTTAAAAATTATTACATATATAATGTTATAAGTTATTCTAACTTCATTATCAACGTATACTTTCAATGACATTTTACTTTAGGACTGGATAGAGGAGCAGATGATTACTTAATAAAACCATTTTCTTCCATTGAACTAATTACTCGTATTCGTGCTAATATTGAACTTTCACTTCTACGTCGTAAAATATCATTTCAGAAAAGTAAACAAGAGGAAACAAGACAATTACTATTTTCAATATCAAATAAGATTCTTTCCGGATTAGATTTAAATGAAACTTTATTAGATATTATTAAAGAAATTAATCATAAATTACCAAGTGAAAGAATATTTATTATTTCAAACGACCAATCTGAATTTAAGGATAATAAAATAATTGCTTTAGAAGAAAGCTCAAAAAGTATTACACCAGTGACTAATCTATTCACTGAAATTAATGATAAAAGTAAATCACAAACATTTACCAGCTCAAAAAAATTTTTAAATAGTAATTCAGGAATAGATGTTTGTTTAGACGTATATTGTGATAATCTATGCAAAAATGTATCATTATTATCTATAGAGATAAGGTTGAATAATAATTGTTGGGGGTGGATTAAATTACATAGATCACCAAATTCTATTTGGCTCAATTCTGAAATTGAATTATTGCAACAAATATCGAATCAAATAAGTTTAGTTATTACTTACAGAAATATTTTAAAAGAAATTGCTGAAAATGAAATTAAAATGAAAGCTGCTGAAGTTGCAAGTAAGACAAAAAGTCAAATATTAGCAAACACTTCTCATGGTATATATTATCCTCATCATCGAGTATTGCAATATTAGGTTATAAAAATATTTATTGTTCAATTAATTTTAATCCTTGTTTCTTATCATAGAATTACGAACACCGTTAAGCGCAATAATGGGCAATCTTTCCTTCTTCGAGAATGTTACCTTAACCACTCATCAAAGAGATTTGATTAGTATTCTGTTACGCTCTTCTGATATAGTTTTATCTATAGTAAATGATATTCTTGATGCGGCAAGATTAAAAGTACAAGAAGTCTCTTTCATAAATAGAACATTTGACTTATTAGAATTAATTGAGGATACAGTTGAAAAATTTGGAAAAAGTGCTGGAGCTAAAAAGATTGAATTAATTGTAAAATACGAGGTGGATTTGTTGCCGAGATATGTTAAGAGCGATCCTGATAGGTGATTAACTAATGTAATTAATTAATTTATATGCGTAAAAAATATATATATATATACATATTTATCTTTTTTTTGTCTCCTATTATTGAAAATAGACTGAAACAAGTTTTATCTAATTTATTATCAAATTCGTAACTATTTTTCTATTTTTTACACAATTTTTTTTTATAACACATTGCATAATGATTCATTTATAATTTTTAGAGTCAAATTTACTAATAAGGGTAAAATAGTACTGACAATTTCGATGCAATTACAAGAAGTTGTTGATGAAAACAAAAATAGACCAACTTATGGTCAGATTGTTAAAAAAGGAAGTTTGTTGATTGAATTATACGATACTGGCATTGGGTAATTACCGTACTCTATATTATATATCTATTAACATGAAAATCATCTAATATAGCTATTTAATAATAAAATAATAGCATGGATCCAGAATATATACAATGTGCTTGGAAAAGCTTTTCACAAGATGATATATCAATAACTGAGACGCAAGAGGATTCAGGACTTGATCTTTCAATATGTAAAAATCTAGTTGAAATTAATGGAGGAGAAATTAAATTAGAAAGTGAGTTAAAAAAAGGAAGTAAATTTTGGTTTACATGGAATGTCGAGCTATTATCAATCACTTCTTCATTATTAAACATACAATTTGATCAAATGAGTTATGTACTACCTCAAGCTATAAGGCAAAAACGAATATTAATAACTCATCCAGCCGAAGATGCGAGGAATGCAATGTTGAAATATTTTAAAAGGATCGAAAAGGTTGATGCATTTGATACCCTTGATAAAGGTATTAGAGCAGCAAGAAAATATAAAGAATTGAATAAACAATCTGCATATGATATAGTATTCATTAGCCTTTATGAAAAAAATGAGAAAGAGGTCATGGAAGCAATATCAGAATTAAAAGTACTAGAAATGAATAGTGATAACTTAATAATAATTTTTATAGTATTTCAAAATAATGAAGAGAATGAATTGGCAGAAAAATTAATTGGAAAAGTAGGAGGAGCAACTACTATTCTTTATACTCCAATCACATGGAAAAAGTTAATTAATCTATTTATGTACTTTGAAAAAAATTACGCAGCTATTAAGTATCATAATGCTAAAGACACAAATCACGATATACAGTAGTATTCATAAATAATTCGACAAAAAAAAAATTTATAAGATCGTAATTTCAAATTATATGATGTATTATTTTTTCTTATTTTAAACATAATATGAATTTAAACCAAAAATGTTATCTGCTGATTCGCTTTCTATGCTTGACATTATCAAAATAAAAAAAAATTTAGGTTTGTTTAGATTTGTTTAGAACTATTTTAATAGCGACAGTTACTCATAACTTCAAGTAAGCATCCCATTTTATATGTATGTGTAAAGAATGTGTAAGAATTTAATAATGCAATAATTTATAACTATATTAAATAATCTTGCACATCTCACATATTATTAACTTAAGATGGCATAAGGAAATAATATTTTCTTATATTGTTAAATCAAGTGCTGTATTGCGAATATTCGCGTTGCAAACATTTTATATATAAATTTACTATTCTATTCAACTTAATACGATTATATCATTACCAGTGTTGTCTTGACCGGACCGGTTTGACCATTGGACTAGACTAATTTGACCAATTTGACCAGTCTGGTCAAATTAGTCAAATAGTATATTTAAATATAATTTATTATATAATATTATTATATTTAGATAATATATTTGACCAATTTGACTAGTTTGAACATATGACCAGACCAGACCAGACCAATTTGACCAATAAATTTTTGGTCGACCATTAATTTGTCAACACTGAAGGTTTTACATTTTTGTTTTTTGAAAAAAAATATTTTTATTTTACTATCTTTGTTCCTGTTAAAAAATACAGTCATTACGCCGTTCTCATGAATAGGAAACTTTATTTTAGTGGTGGACTTAAGCTTTACTGTGGTAATGATACGCTTGAATTATATAATATTACAAAGAATTCTTCTACTTAGATATTTCTAAACCATTTACAACAACCAACAATGTCTCAATGCTAGCCATTTACAACAACCACCACCAATATTATCGCTAGTGTTATTTAAATGCTAGAAATAGCTAGACACTCTGATATAAACTCTAGACACCAATTCCTAAAACAATTAATTGGCATTATTAGTATAGAAAATCTTTTCAAATTAAAATAATAATATATCAAATTCTTGTAATCATCAATTAAATTAAATTGATTGAGATTTGATTATTAATTTTTTTTGAGACATTAAATAATTATATAAAGCTATTTTTTTCTTTTTCTTGTTCACTAATTTAATTTTTCTTATATTAAATACTGAATTTAAAACTATACTTTTGACTTACTATGTCCAACACATCTTTGTAATTTTTGATTCTTCTAAGTCTTCATCTGAAGATGCTACAATTTCTCTTCAAAATCCTAAAAGGTTAATCAAATCTGATCATCCCAATGAGTGGTCTAAAAAAAAGCAAAAGATTACCAATTCTTTCTCTAGATCTTCTAATAAAGATACTAAAATCTCTATTCAAAATTATATTAACTAAAAAAGCAAAAGTTTGCAATAATTTATAACTTTCTGATGAATCTGATGATGATTCTGAAACTTTATTTGTTGAAAAAGTTTGAAACTCCAATTTACTTTCTATTTATCTCTTGAACAGTATCATGCTATGTCTTTGAATAACATATTGTTACAATAGATCATCTTTACTAAACAATTGTTTTCAGCACTTGAAAGAAAGTTATTTATAAAATTAGTATCTGTTTTTAATTTGCATTACAAGAATTCATGCCATCAAGTACTTCGCAATAATATAGCAAGAAATTTGATTCAGCAAAAGCAAAGATTAAAGATATTATAAAGTCCAATCAAAGTAAATCAGCACTCATCTTGGATACTTGGAAAGCAAGCTTAAATTAACATTTTCTTAATATTGTAGCTTATTGGATTGATACAGAATAGAAGTTAAAAACTCTTCTTCTCAACTTCATTCTCTTGCATAATATCTATACAGAGAAATATCTTAAAAGAAAAGTTCTTAGGCTAGCTAAAGATATAAAAATAAAAGAAAAAATAATTGGTTTTATCAACAATAATAAAATAAATAATCAGATAAGTATAAGTTATCTTAAAAAAGCTATAAGTCCAGAACTTGAATATGTGGGTTGAGCAATACATACTATTAACCTCATGGCTAAAGTGGGTCTAAAAAAAATTCTTTGTCAAATCTAAAAAGCTTAATAATTTATTGGCCAAATAAAAATATAATCTTTGCTTCTTAAAGGAATGAAACAGAATTCTGTTGATTTAAGTCATCTAGTTTTTTGTATTAAGATTGATAACAGTATAAAATGAGATTTCACTTTGTGGAATTCTATCTATTTAATACTTAAGAGTAGAGATATGTAGATTATTTTGTCATATTATTTTGGTGGTACAATAAGATTTATATAGAAATTGATAATGTGCTACTAATAAAACTTTTTACAGTGAGGTGTAGCAACTTAGTGTAGTGGTCTAGTCGTCACCCTCTCCAAGTGGCAGATCTAGAGTTCAAATCTTACTAGTGACGATATTTGAAAAATAGGCCTGTATTCAGTTGACGGCTATGTTTATTAGTTGGATCTAGAACTAATCTGTAACTTCGCTCGCACCATCTTATAATGGGAGCTTTGGCACAATAAACCCAAGGAACCAGCATAACTGAAAACCCATTTGGGAAGTCTCGAATTTAGATGTAACAGTAATTTTTGACAGTAACACAGGAGGGCTGAATTTGAATCAGGGCCTGAGATCAGGGAACTGAGCAACCAGGTCCTATGGCAAAGGACTCACTAGCCAAACCGCTAGGTTGTCACACTGAAGGAAAAGGGCATATACTCTGAAAGTATAAACCAAGAGGAAGGTGTCCTTCAGGCACTTAAAGCCTGGACAGACTAACCCTTCTAGGTTGCTAGCTGGAAGTAAGGAAGGGAATGATAGAAAATCTGAGTAAGGAGACGGTTCCAAGTGTGGGTACTGGAGTTGTTGTGAACTATTAAGGGCAATGAGTACGTAATAGGAGACTAATTAGAAAGGTTGTGGCTTGAGATATAGATCAAGTTATGGCAGTACTCTAAAGGGTAGCTTGAGATACAAACTCAGTATCAGCAGCACAACAGGTACTAACTAGGAAGATATTATAGAACATGCAGGTGAATGCATATGTGGGACATGTATTGCTCTGTTGGGCTTACTTTCAAGGATAGTAAAGTGTTCTAAGTTGGCTAGAAACAAATAGTGGTGTTACAAAATCTATGTTTGAATAGTGAGTTATACTCACGTTAGGTGATATTAGACCAAATATATTAAGATCAGAAGGTTTAAATGAGTAATCCTCTAGTTGGGTTACAGGTACAGTAGATGGTGTAGAACCTTCAGCTGGACTACTTAAATTAGGCATCCAAAAGATGCACGTGTGGCTATATGTACCTTCATCATAATGTATAATATCTAACTTTGCTTAATAAACTCTTGCCAACCAAGAAAGTCTCCTTTAATGTAAAAAAAACTTTTTACAGTTGTAATTAATTTTATTTTATTTTTATTTTTTTAGATATTAAGGTAACCTCTCTGGCCAGAGACTTTTATTAAGTAAATTATAACATTAACAGTTATAACAAAGATATATCAAGCCACACGTGTACTTTTGGTTTCTAATTTAAGTACAGTAGTCCACCCAAAGCAGAAATGCTATGCTAAGGGTTCTACACTATCTGCTATACCTGTATCCCAACTACAGGGGTACCTATTTAAACTCTCTGGTTATAACTATCTATAGCTTCTATCTAACCAAGGCATAACTCACTATATACAAAAATAAATTTTGCAACATCTATAGATTTTGCACCCACTTTAGGACTTACTAAACCCCATATTGAGTTTAGTCTATCTACAAGGTAAATTTAACAAAGTAGTCCATGTCCCACACATGTTTTTATCTGCATGTTCAGTAATTTCTTTCCAATTAGTACATATTGTCTGCTGCCATTGTGTTTGTATCTTTTGTCACCTTTTGGAATGCTACTATAATATAATCTATATCTCAAGCACAACCTTTCTAATTAGTTTTCTATTATATACTTCTGCCCTTGTCCGGTTCATAACAACCCCGGTACTTACACTTAAACTATCTTTTTATCCAGATTCTCTATTGGTTTCTCTCTTACTTCCAGCCGGCAACTTGAATGAGTTGGTTTGCCCAGGCTTTAAGTGTCTGAAGGATACCATCCTCTTGGTCTATACTTTCAGAGTGTATAGCCTTTTTCTCTGGTGCATCTAAACTGGCAGTTTGGCTGGTATGTCCCTCTACTAAAAGACCTAATTGCTTGGTTCTCCAATCTTGAGCTCTGGTTCAAATTTAGCCTTCATGTAGTACTATCAAAGATCACTGCTACCTCCAAACTCAGGACTTCCCAAATAGGCTTTTATCTCCGGTCCTGTAGTACAGATTACAGCTACCTGGAATCACCTCACTAGTGCCACCAGATACCAGATCACCAGATTCTCCATAGGCCAACCTTAATAGAGATCATCAAAGACATGTTCCATTTTGCTCAAAAACGTCATTCCTGGATTCAAACATAGGATCTAGATATAACTGTTTGGAGAGGGTAACAACTAAACCACTTTATTAAGTTGCCATATCTCTTGTAATTAATTTTAGCCAAAATTTTATAAAATATAAATAATATAATTTATCTATTATGATAAAATTTTGAACTATTATATAATTTAAAAAATATACTTATATATCACAAAGTTTTTTTAGGTTGGCTCAAAATTTTCTAGAATTATACAAAATTGCTAAATTTGGTTGGCTAGTCTATATGTTAATTTAATTAATAAATTTTTATATTTAATCTTTAAAAATTTATATCTTACTGAGTTTTTGACCAATTTTAATGATTTTACTATCATTAGAATCAGAAAAACCCACTCTACAAATATTTTTTAAAAATTAAAATTAGTTTACTTAATACAATTTTTTATAAAATTAAATATAAAAAAATTTACCATTAAGTTTATATATAATTTTAAAATAGTACACTTTATCCTTAACAACTAATTCAAACTAGAGAAGTTATTAATAGTCTTATACAAGTACATTCAGATATAAAAAACTATTGCTTAGAAACCAATGACTAGGAAATTATCAAAGAAATAATACAAGTTTTTGAGCTATTTCATATAGCAACTTTGATTCTTGCAGACACTTTATGGTCTTTTAATAGTTCTTTATAATTAATTATTCTAGGCCTCTCAACCTACCTTAATTATTATCTTTTTAGTAGTACTTACAGTGAAGCTGCTTACAATATAAAAAACAAACTGAAAAAGTATTGAGTTTGTCTTTCAAAATTCTTCAATATCCAACTCTGACTGATCTATAAACCAAATTCAATACTTTTAATGAAACTAGTTATAAAATAGCTATTAAATTCATTATTTATCTATAAACAATAGTTTTATATAGTAAAAATTGGAGTTGATTTAATATAAATATTATGATATAGCTACCAATATCACTTTGCTTAATAATAAAGTCAGTCATTTTTCTACCAAGTTAATTTTCAACAAAGATTATAAAGCTAATTTTACTGGTTCTAATAGTAGTAAAGTATTAAAAATGGTCTGGTAATTTTTGAGATATCTTAATTTTTTTTCTTGCAATCATATAAAATTTTTTTACAAAATAATAAAGAAATTTTATATAATCACAAAAAGAAAAATCAAAATATTTCAAGATTTACTAGACTAGTTTTAATGATTTTACCACTATTAGAACCAGAAAATTAGCTTTACAATTTTTATTAGAAGTTGAAAGTGGTTGACTTGGTAAAAAAATAATTTTACTATTGGGCAAAGTGAAATTAATAGCTATATTACAATACTTATATTAAATTAACACCAACTTTTACTATATAAAACTATTATTATAGAAAAATTACGAATTAATAAATTAAAAACTCTTTATTAATCATATAAGGAGAAAACTAAACTATAACTAAGAACAAAAATTCATTAGAAGTATTTTGAAAACTTGTATTATTAATTAAAAGCAAAAAAGTTAAACCAAAAACAAAAGAGTTAGAAGCTTATCTTTCTTTATTCTGTGAACCAAATACAGATTTACTATTGTGGTGAAAAAAGCATACCTTCTGTTTTCTGACTTTAGCTAATTTTACAAAGGACTATTTGGCTCTGCAAGTTACTTGTGCTTCTTGCAAGACAAAAATTGCTAAGAATTTTGCCAATAATAGTACTGAAGAAAAAATACTAGGGCTTCAGTTTGTTTAAAAAGCTAGTTTAAGGCAGAAATTATTTAGTAAAAAAAATAGAATTTTCTATATTTTTTTATAACTTAAAATTCATTATTATCATTATTTTTTTATACAATATATAAAATCTATTATATGATTTTTAGTATATAGTAAAGAGTAATTCAACTTTGAATTGTAATTATTTATAATTAGTAAAGTAAAATTCTAATATTATTAAGACATAAAGACAAATAAATACCCTAATGGTATATCATCCTGTATAGTTACCAAATTAGTAACAACTCAAAATATACCTATACAAATCCGGATCTTGACACATGCTACAAAGGCCTGTGCCAATCCAGTATATTTTTGTTATAAGGTCAAATAGTGTTGCTACCGGAATAGCAGTAACAGAATTTTACAATAACACATAATATAAATTATGCTTTATAAGAAAATATACCAGATTGGTATAGGTTGGTTTTGGATAGGCATGGGTCTTTGTAGGACAGTCAAAATCTGGATTTGTATCCCTTAAACTGTAGAGTTTGTGTAACAATTTTAACTTAAAAATAGCATAAATTTAGTTATGATTTATTTTTTTAATATTTAAAATATTTAAATAAAATTTCATATAATAATATTTGAAAATAAGGATTATCTTTTTATAGTAT
>CAJVPY010000858.1:0-22773 GCA_910591965.1 Dentiscutata erythropus
ATTCTAGGAGCTAATAACATTGAGACCTAAAAGTTAATAATGTTGAGATCTAAGAATTAGCAAAAAATTAGAAACTTGAACCCAGTTAACAACTAGGTTTTAAGAGCTAATATTGTAATATTGAGGCCTAAGAGTTTGTAATGTTGAGGTCTAAGAATTAGCAAAAAATTAGAAACTCGAACCCAGTCAAGAACCGGGTCTTAAGAGCTAATATTGTAATATTGAGGCCTAAGAGTTAGTAATGTTGAGGCCTAAGAATTAACAAAAAATTAGAAACTCGAACCCGGTCAAAAACCGGGTCTTAAGAGCTAGTGTTTCTATACTATTGCTGCTTTGTATAACAAAAATTTTTGTTAGAATAAATTATACTAGTGAAATTATCTTTTTGACATTACACTTGACTGGTAAATGTAGATAATGTCAAAATCATTAACTCAGTTAAAGCGAAACTCAAAAAAAAACCTTAACTAGATAATCATCGATCAGAGTTAAATCGATAAATGATGTTTATCGTTTATAATCATTTAGAGTTAAATCGATAAGTGATGATTATCGTTTATAATCACCCATACTGATGATTATTGATATTTTTTCATCAATGACAAATGATTATTGATTAGTAATCGATGGTTATCTGCTAAAAAAATTTCCCGATGTAACTAGGTAACCTTCCATAATGAGACTTTTTACTATACAAATTTTCTTGATCAATTAAATTTTAACTATTTGATTGATCAACATAATCTATTATTGATTAACTCACTTTGATTAAGCCATAACATCATACTTAATTATCAAGATAATCAACCAATAATTGAGGATTATATAATCAAAGCAATTTACTATACTTATATATTATCTGACTTAATTTTAATTTATATATTGAAATAGTCTGGTCTGATATACTAGAGTTAAATTTTATTTGATAGATACAGATTATATTAGTTGTGAATTATGCATTATTGAAATATTGAAACTGAATCTTAATTTTTAATATTTTAATCTACATATGATTTTTTATAATAAATGCCTATATTAACTTACATCTATGCAATATATATATATATATTTGATGATTTATTTAGTTCTACAAAGCAATACTTCAATTTTGTTCTTCATGTGTTGTGACATATCTTGTTGGCTTAATATCCTTGAATTTGGTTCCTAGTGATGATTTTTGAGTCTGTGAACAAATTTTTTATTTTTAAAATTCAATAAAATTGGCATAATATTTAGCAAAGTATATCTACACTGTTTTCTATCAAATAGTCTAAGTACATTTGAGTTGGTCTTTGAGACTATGCTAGCTGTCTTAAGAATTTCATTAACAAGTTCTAATGCTTTGAGAAATTTGTCTTGTTCAAAAAGAAAAAAAAAAATGTTTGCACTATTTTTTTTTTTTTGGATTCTTAGAAATGCAGCTATTTTGCACTAATTATTTTGTATTAGATATGTATAGCAGAGATAATATAGACTAATATATACTTATCATCAGAATATATATATATATATATTTAGGAAATGCCTATTTTCACCATGGTAATTTGCTATTTCTACTATGGGTTATACAAAATTTTCTATTTTTTCTATTTTTAGTATATATATAGTAAAGAAAGTTTTTAATAAGTAAACATTTCTTCTAGCTTTAAGTAAACTTGTAGAGGAGATTTTTCTAGTTTTAATGCAAATATAAAGATCTACAAATTCACTGTTACACAAAGTATTATAGTCTATTCTATAATACTTATATTTTCATTTTTAATCCAAATATCTTGGAATTCACTAGGCCAATTTTAATAATCTAACTACCATTAGAACCAAAAAAATCTCTTCTATAACTTTACTTAGAGCTTTAAGAAAGGTTTACTTATTAAAACATCTTTAATTTTTAAAAACTAACTTTAGCTTTAATTATTTAATTTTAACCCTAAAGCTAATAAGTAAACCTTTATTTGAGCTCTAAGTAAAGTTGTAGAGAGGATTTTTTTGGTTTTAATAGTAGTTAGATCATTAAAATTGGCCTAGTAGATTCTAAGATATTTGGGGTTAAAGGCACGAATATAAGTATTATAAACCATAATATCTTGTGTAATAGTGAATTTGTAGATCTTTATATTTGCATCTTTAAGGGGGATAGCTAAAGCCATGTACTTATATAATTTTTCGAAGTTTTAATTAAAATTAGAAATAGTTAGCATTAGGGTGGGGTTAGAGGCAAATTAGTTTATAGGTAAAATCGTCTTCTAGGCATTTTTTGTTAGTGCTTCAAGACAGGTTTAGACTGTCGTTTTTCATATTTTTGCATTTTCTTTATTTTTTAACTTTTTTAGACTGATTTGTGTAAACAAACTTTTGTGATCCTGGTTGGTTGATTTACACAAAAAAGTCACATGGATACATAGCTTTAGATAACACCTCTTTAAGAGTAGGGTGAATGTTGATTATTTCTTATATAAATAGATCAACCAAAAAAATATTATACAAAAATTGAACACATGTTATATATAAAAGTTTTTAAAAATATAATCAATTTTTATAAAAATTTTGGGGTAGATATATTAGACCCTCTAATTCTAATTATAATAATTTAAACCCTGTATTATTTAAAAAAAACACACTTGCATATGGGAACCCCCACAGCAAAAAGAGGCATTGGGCCAAAAATTTTGATTCTGTAATTTTATAAAAATCATATGCCTGTTACATTAATTCTTTGAGAAATTGCATTTTTTTAAAAAAAAATTTTTTGGAATGCCACTTTTTGCTATGGAGGTCCCTATATATCATTAATTCTTTCTAGGTTGATCAAAATTTGCCTAGGTTATACAATATAAATATCATCACCTGATTTAATTAAATGTTATTGTAAAAAAATTAATAACGTGATCACTAGTAAAAATGATTGAAGTTTACCCTACTCTTAATTCCAAATATCTTGAAATCCACCAAGCTGATTTTGATGATCTAACCACTATTAGAACCAAAAAAGTCTTTTTAACAAGTTTACTTAAAGCTAGAAGAAATATTTATTTATTAGTTTTAGAGTTTGGATTAGGATTAAAGGTTAGGGTTAGTGTTAGAGTTAAAGATTAGATATAAAGTTTTAGTTAGCTGGCTAAGCCAGCTGACTAAAATATTGGCTAATCAGCTGGCTAAATACTATACTTTCAGAAAATATTTATTTTTCTTTTTAGAATTTATCAAAATTCTACTATATACTAAATTATATTGTCTTTAGCCACATTAGCCAGCCAATCATATTATATTGGCTAGCTTAGCTGGCTAAGCCAGCTTAGCTGCAGCTACCATAACTAGCTTAAAAATAAAAAATTTAATTCAATTAAATTAAATATAATTAAAAAAATAAACTAAATTATTAAAAATAAAGAAAATAAATTAAACATGATTAAAATTAAATTACTAGTTATGAGTTTTTTATATTATTATCTAAAAATAGAAAATCTTGTGTAACTATAGTAAAAATAGCAAATTACTATAGTGAAAATAGTATATTTTGTATTTAGATCTTGATAATAATGTCTTGACAACTTAAGAAAATTCACTATTCTCAGATAATATTTCGATAGGATGATATTAGTTTTGTTAAAGATAATTTTAGTTCACTATAATATTGGAGAATTACACTTGTTTTTAGATAATCATTTGGATCATTGCCCCAATATTTGTAAAGTTAAATATATTGAGATAATGCATTTTCAATATGTTCATTTTTGTTCTTTTCGTAAAGATGATTATAGAGCTTTCTCATCTTTAATTTTAAAAGTTTAGGGTTCTTTTTTGTTTACTTCGAGAGCTTTCTCATCTTTAATTTTAAAGTTTGGATGGTGTAGAATTATTTGTTATTGTGCCTGCTAAATAATATCATATCATGTAAAATTAAAGCTGAGTGCTATTTTCTTGGCAATATGTAATTTATTAGTTTACTGTTATCTTATTATTATCTCTTGTTATTCTTAGAGAGAAATAATGTTATAATGATTAGGACTGCTTCACAATAGTCTAAGCTTATTAAAGAAATTTTCAATGCTTTTTTTATCAATACTATATTGCAAATTGTGGTCTGTAACAGTTAAGTGTGCAACCAATTGGCATAAAGCCCAATTGTATTTCCCATAGATTTATTTTCATTCATATTGCTGCCTTTATCAAGTTTGTGCTTGCTGTATATAGAAAACTATTCAAATCATACTCACCTCCTTTAATTATCTAAACTGGACTTGTTCTGGTTAATGGTACCATGATGTGCATTATTATGCTTAACATCTTTTCAATCTGTTAACTTTATGTCAACTCAAATGATTATCGATCAATATAAATCAATATTTTTAGACCAAATTATAGGTAAATCAGATTTTTATACAGTGTAATAGCTCTATTTTAGCAAAATTAAAAGTATAATTTGGGTGAAGAATATAAATTTGGCCACCCAGAAGGTTTCAGAAATATAGACAGTTAACAAACAACACTTTTTGTTAACTTCCCAAAAAACACAAACTTAGTTACTGATCATGTTATTTAATGTTATACCAAATCTTAAACTCTTATTGGTCAATTACAGACATAATAATATAAATTGATACAAAAGATATTGGTCAACTCTGATTTGTTTGCAAACATGCTGGCTAGTATAGAAGCCAGGATATAATTTTTTATTGGTTAGAGAATATATAGGTTGATAATAGTTATACAAAAATGGAAATAATAGGCACTAATATGGCGAATTCCTAAAAATTAACAATAGTAATTGCACTAGAACTTGCTGTAACAGGCCAGATAGAAGTTAGATGATTGTTTTTTATCAGCTAGTGGTTTTCTGCTTGCCGAAGCAAGCTGGCTGTTAAATATAGCAAAAACAGAAGAATATTCCAAATATTTTGTCCTGTCTTATGTTGTGGCAGGTTGGGTGAAGTAGTGAAAATTGCTTAACGTTAAGATATGATTTTATTGAAGCAAGAGTTTTGGCTACACTGCGGCAGTGATATTTATAGGCATTGTATGTTATGCATTTTGTATTACTACTATGTGGTTGGTAGCTATGATGTAATATTTTCTGGTTATACGCATGTGGTGTGAGACCCAGATTAGTGTTTGACCTTATTTTTTGAAAAATTAACTTACATCAATACTCACAAAAAACATTAGTCAACACTGATCTGTTTGTAGACATGCTGGCTAGTCTAGAAGCTGGGATAATATATAGATTGATAATAGTTATACTAAAATAGAAATAATAGACACTAATATGGCAAATTTCTGAAAATTAGAAATAGCGATTGTGCTAGGACTCGCTATAACAGGCCAGATAGAAGTTAGATGATTGTTTTTTATTAGCCGGTAGTTTTCTGTTTGCTGAAGCAAGCTGGCTGTTAAATATAGCAAAAACAGAAAAATATTTCAAGGATTAACTGAGTGCCAGAGAGCACCGCTCTCTCTTTTTTTGGGAGGAGGTTTGAAACCTATTGTATGGATGTTTTTTTTTTGTTTTTTTTGTAGATTATTTGTGTAGCACATAGGAATAAGGTGACTCATTCTGTTTATAATATATATTGGGTATTTATATAATAGGTGTATGTATCTGTTTATCTATATCTATATGTCGTTATTTTTATTATTATTATTATTGTGTTTTTTTTTAGGTTAGAGGCTCAGAATTAGGCATAAAGTGCAGATTGTTAGTAGGTATCATTTCTGTATGATCGGCTATTATATGCTTTGTAATTGTTGATTTTCATTGCAAATTGAAAGTTTTATGCTGCTATATTAGGTATATATTTATTTACCCAGCAAGAAGTTAGATAAAGATCACATTGTCTGAAGATCTATGCATGCTCAACCAATCACAATTAAGTATATAAATAATCTAATTGATTTTTTTTCTTATATATTATAATACGTTTTGATAATAATAGTAAAAAATAAAAAGATCTTCTAGATCTACGTATTTATGTTATATTTATATACCTTAAGTTTTTACAAACTTTAATATACTTCTACTTATTGTAAAAAAAAAACCTTCTAGGTTATATGTATTTATATATCTTAAATTCTTACAAATTTTAACATACTTCTACTTATCATAGTAACTATAAGATAACAAATTTCCTCTCAACAAAAGTATAATTTTTAAATACTATTTTATAATACTAATTAGATTAAGCTATATGATATTAATTATTTGTTTCTCATAATCTGGCCAGGACCAACTTGAACAAAAAATTTCTGGGTTAAGTTAATACAATTTTTTAAATTAGTTTTTTTTAATATTTTTATCTTTGTTTTATTAATTAATTATTATTTCTTTGTCTTTTGATAGAATAATTTGTTCCTTGTAACTCAAAACTAGAAATAGGGCATTTATTGTATATAGCAATTTTTGATTTTCTTTTTATTCCCGCACTAACAATTGCTTCCAAATTAGTAGCAGTTATTTGATTCCTATTTTGCTAGTCATGCTTATTCCAAACTTTATGAATTGTACTTACCCAATCCTTAAAAAAGATATCAATAGTTTCCTCGAGCTCAGGTTCCTCTATTTCTTGGAGAAATAAAACTTTAGATACTGGTATAGAGTAATATTTTTGACATACAGTGAAAATATGTTTGCATACTATTCCATGAAGTTTATAGTTTGGGCATGTGTACTCAAAATATGCTGATTTTATATTAATATCTTTCTGCACATTATTCTTAATATTAACTTCATAATTATTATTATTATTTGTAGATGATTTTACATAATAATATCTACCAGACATTGCAAAACTTTCTAAATCTTGACATACAAGTTTCTGACATTGTTGTTTTTTTGACTGGTCTTTATTTTTCTAATCATCAAATTGATAGCTTTATACTCAAATTTTGTATCAGTTATGGCAGCTTGTAAAGTCCAAATTAGAGTATCAATTCAATAATTTTGCTTAGCACTTAGATAAGTATATTTGAGCTTTTTATGCTATGATTCAATAAAATTTGGTGTATTCATTTCTTGGTGTTTATATAATATATATGCATCAACCCACTTTTTATATTTATTAAAATATTTACTTTTTAAATATTTAGTCCATGTTGATTCGTCAAGATTAACCTATCAAGTAAAATAATTATCAAGTTTATTTTGTATTTGAGAAGTATTACAAAGCTACATAATATTATTAAGCTCATCTAATACAGCCTTTTGTACTACTTGCTTTTTTGATCATTTATAAACACTATTATTATAAGCCTCAAAAAAGTTAGTATCAGCTTTAATCTTGCTTTTATTCTTTTGCTAGACATTTTTTATATGCTATTGGCAAAGCAAGATTTTCACATTAGGAAAAACCGTACTGATAGCATTTTGTTGTACATTATTGCAATCTGTAAGAAAGTATGAGGTTTTCAATTTTTATTTTGATATTTTATATTTGTAAGCCAGTAAATTAATATATTACTTGCTTTTTTTTCTAAGATTAAATGTGCAACAGAAACATCTTGTCTACCATTATTATCTAATATAACCATGGTAAAAAGATGTGTATTATGCACTGTTGTTCTATAAGTTCTATCTATAAATACAGTTTGAGTGCTTTCATATTTTAGTAATTTTTTTTGGAATTCTGTTTGAAATCTGTATAAATAATCTAATTCTGAGCTCCAAGTTAGATTACTGCAGGTGTATATCTGTCTTCTTGAGATAAGGCAATCTATATATGTTTTTACTATAGCCTTGGTTATTATTATCTAAAAAAATAAAACCTTTTATCTCATCATGAAGTATGTTATAAACATCTATATAAGAGAAATATACATCTCTTTTTTAGGTTAAAGGTAAAGAGTTCAAATCATTAATATCATTGATACTATTTGTGCTAACTTCATGCCATCTCTAGCTCTTTCTCAGACTCATTCTTTTGCTGCTTGTGATAAATAGATATTATACAGATCTTTATTTGTTCCAGAAAAATATCTATTATAAAGTGTATAATGAGGGTTTAATACTCTTAAGTAGGGAGGGCATCAGCTTAAGCTGGCTCAGCTTGGCTCATAAAGCCAAGCCAGCTAGCTCGAGCCAGCTTACGTAATATGTAACAAATTTGAATTTGTCATATGATAAAATTGAATTAATGTGATAAAATCGAATTTATTATGTGACAAATTTGAATTAATATAATAAAATCAAATTTATCACATAATAAATTCGATTTTATCATATCAGCTCCAAGCCAGCTTGATGGCTAAGCTCAAAAGCCATGGCTAAGCTAGCTTATTATAAGCCGATGCTATCCTTACTTTTAAGTAGGATTTACATTCTATTTTTTTAAATAGCTTTTGGATTGGCCTAGAATTATTACACCCAGATAAACTTGCTATAGTTTGACTTACAACTTTAGTTTTGGCTCTGGAATTTCTAGTGCAATAACACTGATATGTTTCATTTAATTCATACTCTCGATTATCATGTCTGGCATGTCAAATATAATAGGCCACAGAAATATTAGGAAGAGTATTTTTAATCCATTCTTCGTATATATTTAATTCAAGATAATTATATGCTTTAATATAGTTATTTGAATTATGATTATTTGAATTATGATTATTTGAATCATAATCGTTTGAATCATAATCATTTAAATTATAATAATCTGAATCATAGTTATTTAGGTTATTGATTTTATTTTTACAACTATCTTTATTAATTATATAATTTATATTCTTTTTTATTAAAAGTTAAAAAAAAAAAAAAAATTGCATGCTTTTATTGTACAAGAATTTTGGTTAAGTATAAAGAAAATTTTAAACTAATGCTAATCACAAGGCAATATAATGCTAAAACTAACTCCTTTATAACTTTTAGATACGATTATTAGATATGATTATTAGAATACTTTTTTTTGTTTGACATTATGACATTAGTATTTTCTATCTAATTATTATTATTATTTCCTTACAAAATCAACAAACATTTAAGGAATGATTTTATCACAATTAGAGTCAAATCATTATGTGCATTGAGAATTATCTAGTATTTGGATGTTGAATTATAGAAGTATAATAATATAGGGCTAAAATCCTAGTTTTATGCAGTTATATATATTTATATATCATACTATAGATTAGAATTTGCCCAATTCATAATCTGATTGTCCTGATTCAGAATCAGATTACCCAGCTTTAAAATTTTTAAATGGGCTAACAAGCTTAAGGTTAGAGTTAAGGTTAGTATATTATTATAATTATAGTTCTTAAGCCAGGTATTCAGTTTAAGAATTCTAAAATTAGAACAATATATACATATTACACAAGGTTGGTCAAATTATTAGAGAACTAAAAATTTGTTAGTTAATAGTTAAAGGATCTCTGCTTAAATTTGCCTGATTAAGATGTGAATACAGATTATAAATTTAATTGAATAATAATAGAATTATAATCAAATTAACTGATGGTGATCGTCACCACCCCTAGATATATTTAGAGTTAGGAATTAGAGAATTATTTTTTTTTATATAAAATAATATAGAGCTACTATAAGAGCCCGATAGGACCCGATCTTAGTTCTTATAAAGTTTTTGGGGGTCCTGAACATTTTTATTTAGAGAATCCGATCCTGTTTACTTAGTACGTTTTTGAGATACAGGCACCCTGATGATGATCACTACCAGTTATAATTCATAATAATAATAATAATAATAATAATAATAATAATAAGGCTAGTGCTCAGCAAAGTCAAATAAAAATTTGACAATCAAATACTTAATAAAATATTTGATAATTATAATTTCCAAATCAGGCAAAGCATAATCTCTGATCTAAATTAAGCTTTGCATATCTATCATATTAACTATAATCATTATTGCAAGAGTTTTAGATTCTCAGGTTTGGGATTCATATTAACTTAAACACAATTTAAGCAAAATACAAATGTAACTTTATATATAATAAATATTAACAGCTTAGATTCTACTTTTATTACTACTAAAGCACACAATTCTCTGGTAATTTGAACGCCTTACTAAAGGAATAGAATCACTTTTGGATCTAAATAAGATATTAGAAATAGTTCCAAATAATGTAACAGCATTTAAATAATGGTCAAGACTGTGTAAAAATAAGGATCCCTTGTAAATTTAAATAAAGCATTAGAATTTAAACTAATAGTATTATCAAAAAGATAGATTTGAATAGAGCATTAGCAGAAAAGTAAATTTTTTTTTGAATCTGATTCTTGGATTTCTTGAATGACATAACTAACATCTCTTTTCTCTTCCGGCACTTATTAAAAGTACCCCTGGAACTCTTCATTTCATTTCTTGGGATGTATGATTTGCTTCATTTCTTGGGATGTATGATTTGCTCTGTGTTTTTATAGCGATCTTTTTTTTTCCTTCTCCAGTTCTTATTTTGAATCTGGTTCTTGGATTTCTTGAATGACATAACTAACATCCCTTTTCTCTTCCGGCACTTATTAAAGGTACCTCTGGAACTTTTCATTTTAGTTCTTGGAACATATGATTTGCTCTGTGTTCTTATAGTGCATCACTATCTTTTTTTTTCCTTCTCCAGTTCTTATTTTGAATCTAGTTCTTGGATTTCTTGAATAACATAACTAATGTTTTTTTTCTCTTCCAGGCACTTATTAAAGGTATTCCTGGAACTCTTTATTTCAGTTCTTGGGACGTATGATTTGCTCTGTGTTATTATAGCGCATTATTATCTTTTTTTTCTTTCTCCAGTTATTATTTTGAATCTGGTTCTCAGATTTCTTGAATGACATAACTAACGTCCCTTTCTCTTCTGGGCACTTACACAGGTCAAAAGATAAAAAATCAGGCACAAATCAGGTACCCAATTTTAAACTGATTACTACCTGATTATTACCTGATTTATGCATATTTTTGTACCAAATTTTTGGTACAAAAATATGTATAAATCAGGTAGTAATCAGATAGTAATCAGTTTAAAATTGGGTACCTGATTTGTGTCTGATTTTTTATCTTTCGACCTGTGTTATTAAAGGTATTTCTGGAACTCTTCATTTCAGTTCTTGGGACATATGATTTGCTCTGTGTTCTTATGGTGCATCACTATCTTTTTTTTCTTCAGTTTTTTTTTTTAAGGAAGTTAATTTTTTTTTTTTTTGAATCTGGTTCTTGAATTTCTTGAATGATATAACTAATGTCCCTTTCTCTTTTGGGCACTTATTAAAGATATCTCTGGAACTCTTTATTTTAGTTCTTGGGATGTATGATTTGCTCTGTGTTCTTATAGCAAATCACTATCTTTTTTTTCCTTTTTCAGTTCTTATTTTGAATCTGGTTTTTGAATTTCTTGAATGACATAACTAATGTCCCTTTTCTCTTCCGGGCACTTATTAAAGATATTCCTGGAACTCTTTATTTCAGTTCTTGGGATGTATGATTTGCTCTGTATTATTATAGCACATTACTATCTTTTTTTTTCTTTCTCCAGTTCTTCATGCAATCAATAATCAAGGTACCTTTCGTACCCGATCTTGCATGTGCCGCCCCACATCTCACGACTCTGATTGATCACGTGGTCACGTGAATCGATCAATTCATACTTTCGTCCATCCTTCAATTTACTGAACCCTTCGTCCTCAATTAGTATACCTTTCACTAGGTATAAAGGGTTTTTAGAAACTATGCGACATGAGCTGGGCCCCCATTGGTCCTCGTCCTCGAGGGCCATGCTCTCTTCTTTCGAAATTTCTTTGGTTTGATTACCCCAGGTATGCAATTTCTTCACCCTATTTCTCATCACCGGATCTTTTATTTCACTACCATCAAGTACATTAGAACATAGTTGTTCACTTTTTCTGATCTTTCGAACCTTATATGGCCCATCCACTGATAGTCCAATTTCTGACCCTTCACTTCGTCACCCCATACAACATTCCATTTACTCTGACCAATACCTTTTTCATGGTTCTTATCATCATGAAGCTTCAGTCTTCGATAACTCGAATTATACAGCCTTATTGGATTATTCATACAATCTTTAGCTTTCAACATACCATTCAATATTCACATGGTACTTGGCTGATTCACATACTCAGCGCACTCATGATCATGTGCTTTATTACTACAATTTATTTTCCCCAGGCTTTGATAATGAGCAAATGCATTCTGTTTATCCTTTTCATTTTTGACTTCACTTTCGAGGTAATTCTCAATTTCATTTGTTCTACTATCTGCAGCTTCACCTTTAACACATCTTATATCCATGAGTTCATTTTCTCTTCGATTATCGTTCTTCATCATTCCACCTTTATTAATCACATAATCGTCATTTATGTCTTCATCAATTGCAAAATCTTCTGAAATGATGAATGTCGTTTCATTATATCCAGATTGGATCGTACAACAACACTTTTTATCCTCCCATTTGAAACTACACCTAGTTTTCATAAACCACGCCATTCCAAGAACTACATCAGAAGCTAATTTATACTTCACATGAAACATTTGAACTACTTTAATACTATCAATATCAACTTCTACTCTGGAAACATATCCGATGAACTCATTATTACACATATCACCAATAGTTGATCCATCGTCCCATCGTTTCCAAGTAAGCCCTTTCTTTTCTACATAATCTATGTTTATTAAATTTACACATAAACTAGTTCTAATTGATGCTTTCGCTGATTGTCCGTTTATATTCACTAACTTTCTTATTGTATCGCTATTGTTATCTCTCTTTATATCATCACCTTCAATACACTTCAAATTCGATTCAGATGCTTTATATTCATCCTCAACAGATCTTTGGTTGTCAATGAATGCTATACGTTCATCTCTTTTAATTTCTATTCCATTTCGATAACAGCTTCGTACATCAAATGCCTTACTAGCATTATCATCTTTAACTGATTTCAAATGCTATCCAAGTGCCTTGTTGTAATCCTTTTCGACACCAATTTCGTCATAATGGTAAGAGCCTTCACAAAGCGTCCTATCGTTGCTCAATTCTTCTACTTTCATATATTTAAAGATTTTCACATCTTGGATTTTACTATTCGAATCTGTATCCTTTTTCTCTTTCTCTTGCTTTTTATTTCTACTTCTTTCATTCACCTCAATTGCATTTTTCTCCTTTTTAGCGCCAACTCCACAAGATTTCATCTTACTAAACTCATCACTTTCAACATCATCAATCCTCCTTTTTGCTTCAAGATCTTCTTTCGATTCTTCTTCATCATTGGATATTTCATCAACATCTTCGATCTCCCCATTCTCTTCAGGCATGTAATAAAGTTTTTTATCCTTGATCACCTCATTGTTACACCCTTAATGTTACCTTCATCTTGCGTCAACGATTTTAATAGATTTATCATCATCGCATCCATTTTCATTACTTGGTCCAGTGATACTTCCATCTCTACTACTGGTTCTTCTTGATAAGGATGTTCAACTTCGATCACTTCATTAGCGTCACTCATAATGGCTGATTTTTGACAATAAACGAACAACATCTTATGTTCATCCTTTTCTTTTTTGATTTTACTATTATGAGAATCTTTTCAGATTCATTCGCTCTATCAGCATTACTGTTGAAATAAACTTCTCTTTTACTATCTTGGCCAGTTCCCCATCGTTATTAACTTTAAATTCATTGTACACAACATCATCATTATAAACCTCAACATTAATCACTTTTTCGGCATTACCCATATCTTCATATTTTGGTAATTCATGAATGCCTTACTTTCATCCTTTTCCATACCATTTCTATGATGTTACCAATGTCCAACAATAGATGCTTCGTTAGCATCACTCATATCAGCAGATTTCTTATGCGCTGTTTTATTATCATTCGTAAGTATGTTTTCAACATTCTTATTTTCCACTCCACACGTTTCTTTGTTTCTCTTTTTATTGACATTAACCTTTTTTTTCGTATCTTCTTGCTTATCATCACCACCTCTTTCGTACACTTTTATTTTACCATTTTCATAATTCGCATCATTACTGCCAGACCTGGTTCTTGTCAATGACTCCAACAAACCTTTCATCATAGCATCCATTTTCGTCACTATGTCCAATGGTGCATCTAACATTACCGTCACTTCATTTTGATAACAATTCCCAACATCAATTGTTCTATTAACATCACTCTTCGAATAGACTTCTCCTCTATTATCCAAGCCAATGTCCCTAAAATTTTCATTCAATTTACTTTTACCAATGTTCTTTTCACACGCTAATTCCATCCTTTTACCTTTCAGTTTATCCCTTTTGCCGATATACTTCACAGGTATGACGCCACTTTTTATGTGCGTCATTTTGTTACTAGTATTTCTACCATGCCTTTGATTATGGTTCATACTTCTCCTAACACTATCATTATTCACAACTTTCGCTCCTTTTCCCATTTCCATAAACCTGAGGGACCTTAAATCCTTGATGTTATCATTCAGATATGTGTCGTTTCTCTTTTCTTTTCGGTTATTCTTTTTATTTACCTTCTTTTTATCTTTAGGTACATCTATGCCACGTTCCCAACGTTCATGCTTCACTTGACTTGGACAATCACGGGCAAAATGTCCTTTATGTCTACATACGTAGCACAGCCGAGACCTAAAATGACATCGTTCTCCGTGCATCTTTTTCAAGCTTTTCACGGCTTCAGCAACCAATCCCATCATACTTTTTATTAACGACACAAAACCAATTTCACCTTCCATTTTTCTTCGTTTACCACTCAGGTATTTGTTATTATCGAAAGATACAAATAATGTTCTTTCATATTCCTTATACAATGTTTGAATACCAACTTTTACTCAACAAATGCCACTGAGGCAATTAATTCACAACTTTCGGCAAGCACGGCCTTTATACTTTCCTGTGCACAAATTAACTCTATTTTGCGAGTAGACCTTCGCTTGCCCAGGTCCTTTCTGTCACTGAGTTACCTAAACTACCATGTATATGTGGGTCTATACTATCAATTAACACTCGCTTGGCTTTACTTTGCGATGACTGGTGTATCGTACCAGATACTACCACCAATATGATCACTAAGATACAGTTTATTCACTAAGAATACTTTAAAGAACTCAATTCTCCAGTCCAAAGACCGTTTAATTCTTTATTTATATTTCGCTATTTAAGCGATTCAAAACAATTACATATTTTGTATTACAGTTTAACTATTTCTTTGTTATTAATTAATTTAACTTCTCATTGTTCACCAACCCAACGTCATATTCATGCAATCAATGATCAAGGTACCTTTCGTATCCGATCTTGCATGTGCCGCCCCGCATCTCACGACTCCGATCGATCACGTGGTCACGTGAATCGATCGATTCATACTTTCGTTCATCCTTCAATTTACTTAACCCTTCGTCCTCAATTAGTATACCTTTCACTAGGTATAAAGGGTTTTTAGAAACTATGCGACAATTACTATCTTTTTTTTTCTTTCTCCAGTTCTTATTTTGAATCCGGTCTCGGATTTCTTGAATGACATAACTAATGTCTCTTTTCTCTTCCAGGCACTTATTAAAGATACTTCTAGAACTCTTCATTTCAGTTTTTGGGACGTATGATTTGCTCTGTGTTCTTATAGCACATCACTATCTTTTTTTTTCCTTCTCCAGTTCTTATTTTGAATCTGGTTCTTGGATTTCTTGAATGACATAACTAATGTCTCTTTCTCTTCCGGGCACTTATTAAAAATACCTCTAGAACTCTTCATTTCAGTTCTTGGAACATATGATTTGCTCTGTGTTCTTATAGCGCATCACTATCTTTTTTTTTCCTTCTCCAGTTCTTATTATGAATCTGGTTTTTGGATTTCTTGAATGACATAACTGACGTCCCTTTTCTCTTCCGGCACTTATTAAAGGTATTCTTGGAACTCTTCATTTCAGTTCTTGGGACGTGTAATTTGCTGTGTTCTTATAGATGCATTACTATCTTTTTTTTCTTCAGTTTTTTTTTTTAAGAAAGTTAATTTTTTTTTTTTTGAATCCAGTTCTTGAATTTCTTGAATGACATAACTAACGTCTCTTTCTCTTCCGGTCACTTATTAAAGGTATCTCTAGAACTCTTTATTTTAGTTCTTGAGACAAATGATTTGCTCTATGTTCTTGTAGATGCGTAACTATCTTTTTTAGATATTTTCATTTATATGTTTATTATAAATAATAGATTTGTAGCTATATAGTATTTTTTACATATAGTCTTTTGGTAGTGTATCATTATTGCTAGTAGCAGATTTAGCTATTATTATATATAGATAATAATTAGGTTGTTTTTAGTACACTTGTGTGATGATATTTTATTAAGATTGGGTTAGAACAATAATAATAAGTCCATTTTTATTTTTGGTTAAAAATTTTATTATAAAATATATACATTTTTTTTAATATTAATAAAAATAAAATTACATAATATAGCAGTAAATAGCAATAAATACTATACTATAATATATAACATTTTAATTTATCTAATCACAAAGTGCAATTGCTTTTTGGATTGTTTCTGGATTTAACGATTCACGCTTTTTAGTATTCATATTAGAACCTCTTGAAAACAGTCTCTCGGATAGAGCATTCAATGCAGATATGGCAAGGAAATCACGTGCTATACGTGCTAATTTTGGAAATGTTTTAGTATGCATGTTCCACCATTGGCATATATCTATACTATCATCTACTACGGAGCTATTTCAATATAAATTAATTTTATCTATATTTGTAGAATGAACTTTTTTGAAAACCCATCTAAGACAAGTATTAGAATTATTACTATCACTATTATTAATTTCTGTATCTAATTCTGGTACTACACTATCTTATTTACTATCACTATATATTTCATTTAAACAATCAATTGCCCAATCAATCCATCTTTTATCCCACTTATTTACTTCATAATATACCTTTTTTAATCTTGGATCTAATAAGGTGGTTACCGCGTACATAGGACTATCACTCCTGGAATAATAAAATCTTAATTTCTTAAGTGCTGCATTAATAGCATCATTAATTATTGGTGATAAACCTTTTTCCTGCGATTTCTCAAGATTGTCCATAATAAGATTATATGCAGGAATGGCAAAAGGCATTGTTACATATGACTCACCACACATTGTCTCAGATATATCACGAAAAATTTTTAAAGGTAATAAAATTTCATTCAATATTGTCCATTCTGTTCTTAGAAGACCAAATCTACTTAGCTCTGGAATTTATCTAACTATTCTATTTAATGCTAGAGTCATAATAATAGCTCTTTCAATCATATTAAGAGTTGAGTTCCATCGCGTTTTTGAGTCAAGAATTGGATTCTTATATTCTATATTTAGAGTTGTACATATTTCGCTTAACAGTTGACAACGTTGGGGCGAATGCCGAAGTCTTGCAATAAGTCTACAAAGTTTTTTAATTATTGGGACTTGGGAATTATTAGAAGTATTGTTTTGGACTAAAATATTAAGATCATCGTCTTCTTGATCTGGTGCTTCAGAATGTAAATAAGATAAAAAATCTTGCAAAGCAAGATTAATAACATGAGCAATACACCAGACATGATCTTGCTGCTGAGTGAAAGAACCCCAATTTCCATAGAATATGATTCAAATGCTTTGATTAATGTATTATTACTAGAAGCATTGTCAACTGTTATACTAAGTATTTTATGAGTAATGCCAAAGTCTTCGCAAACTTTTATTAAAGTATTTGCTATATTCGCCCCAAAATGCGGTTCTTCGAATGGCACAAGATCAAGTATGTGGCATTGAAATTCCCAGTTATTATTGAGCCAGTGGACTGTAATTTCTAAAAAAGACTTACAACTATTACTAGTCCATATATCTGTGGTAAGTGAAATCATACTTGAATTATTTTCTAGTGTTTTTTTTAATAATGCCTTTGATGCTAAGTAATGTTCTAATAGATCTCTTTTAATTGTACTAGCAGACAGAATTGTGACATTATCTTTTAATTTTCTAATTACTTCAACTAATTTATGAAAACTTTCTGACTCTACAGTAGTGAACGGAAGGCTGTCTTTTATAATCCACTCAACCAATGTTTCTCTAGACTGAGAAAAGAAACTGGCTAACTCTTCAGGACTGATAATGTTTGGGATTTCAATTTTATAAACATTAATAATGTGGCTATACAAATTGGAAGTACTACTATTATTCATGGTAAGATACTTGATTCCTGGGCATATTTTACATTTGGCTTTTTTTTTGTCCGATTTGTCTTCAATAGGAAAGTCAAAGTATAGCCATACTGGAGCTAGGACATGCATACTAGTAGTGGATGTCATTCGAAGTTAGAAAGGTATTTTAGATGACAGGTTGATGGTTTATTATTTAAAACAAGGTTAATAGAATATAATAATATTTTGGTTTATTTTTTTAGAAAAAAAACAACAAAGGTACAATCTTTATTTATTAATACTGCAGGCTTTATACTTTTTAAATCTTTTTTCACACATAATGATCAAGCAAGCATAATAATCAAACAAGCATAACATCAAGCAAGCAAATGATTAAGCAGCATAATGAGCAGGCATAACAATTACGCATAGAGACTATATAGTGATCAAGCAAGCATAATAATCATGCATAAAGATTAGATAGCAATTAAGTATATATAGTATAAAGATTAAATAATGATTAAGCAATCATGCATAAAAATTAAGCATAAAGATTAAATAGTGATAATGATCTCACATAAAATTTAATGCATTGGTTATTTTTTTTTAATCTAAAATATGTTTTTTATTAATGAATATATATATACATTTTATAATAAAAATAGACTTATTATTATTGTTATTGTATAATCTAGTAACTATTTACATTCTGTATACTAATCCTACCAACCCTATAATACAATTGTCCTAGCCCAATTTTAATAAAATATAATCACACAAGTGCACTAAAACAACTTAATTATTATCTATATATAATAATAGCTAAATCTGCTACTAGCAATAATGATACACTACCAAAAACTTTATGTAAAAAATACTATATAGCTACAAATCTATCATTTATAATAAAGATATAAGTGAAAATATCTAAAAAAGATAGTTACGTGTCTACAAGAACATAGAGCAAATCATTTGTCCCAAGAACTAAAATGAAGAGTTCTAGAGATACATTTAATAAGTGCCCGGAAGAGAAAGGGATGTTAGTTATGTCATTCAAGAAATCTGAGAACCGGATTCAAAAAAAATAACTGAAAAAAAAAAGACAGTAATGTATCTATAAGAACACAGCAAATCACACATCCCAAGAACTGAAATAAAGAGTTCCAAGAATACCTTTAATAAGTGCCGGAAGAGAAAGGGACATTAGTTATATCATTCAAGAAATCCAAGAACCAGATTCAAAATAAGAACTGGAGAAGAAAAAAAAAAAGATAGTGATGCGCTATAAGAACACAGAGCAAATCATATGTCCCAAGAACTGAAATGAAGAGTTCCAGAAGTACCTTTAATAAGTACCTGGAAGATAAAGGAATGTTAGTTATGTCATTCAAAAAATCCAAGAACCAGATTCAAAATAAGAACTAGAGAAGAAAAAAAAGATAGTGATGCGCTATAAGAACACAGAGCAAATCATACATTCCAAGAACTGAAATGAAGAGTTCCAGAGATACCTTTAATAAGTGCCCGAAAGAGAAAGAGACGTTAGTTATGTCATTCAAGAAATTCGAGACCAGATTCAAAATAAGAACTGGAGAAAGAAAAAAAAAGATAGCAATGTGCTATAATAACACAGAGCAAATTATACGTTCCAAGAACTGAAATGAAAAGTTCCAGAAATACCTTTAATAAGTGCCCGGAAGAGAAAGTGACATTAGTTATGTCATTCAAGAAATCCAAGAACCAGATTCAAAATAAGAACTGGAGAAAGAAAAAAAAAGATAGTGATACACTATAAGAACACAGAGCAAATCATATGTTCCAAGATCTGAAATGAAGAGTTCCAGAGGTACCTTTAATAAGTGCCTAGAAGAGAAAGTAACGTTAGTTATGTCATTCAAGAAATCTGAGACCAGATTCAAAATAAGAACTGGAGAAAAAAAAAAAGATAGAAATGAACTATAAGAACACAAAGCAAATCATACGTTCCAGGAACTAAAATGAAGAGTTCCAGAGGTACCTTTAATAAGTGCTGAAGAGAAAAGGGATGTTAGTTATGTCATTCAAGAAATCTAAGAACCAGATTCAAAATAAGAACTAGAGAAGGAAAAAAAAAATAGTGATGCGCTATAAGAATACAGAGCAAATCATACATCTCAAGAGCTGAAATGAAGAGTTCTAGAGGTACCTTTAATAAGTGCCAGAAGAGAAAAGGAACGTTAGTTATGTTATTCAAGAAATCCAAGAACCAGATTCAAAATAAGAACTGGAGAAGGAAAAAAAAAGATGGTAATGCACTATAAAAACACAGAGCAAATCATGTGTCTCAAGAACTAAAATAAAGAGTTCCAGAGGTACCTTTAATAAGTGCCCAAAAGAGAAAGGGACATTAGTTATGTCATTTAAGAAATCCGAGAACTGGATTCAAATAAGAACTGGAAAAGGAAAAAAAAAGATAGTAATGCGCTATAAAAACACAGAGCAAATCATGCGTCCCAAGAACTAAAATGAAGAGTTCTAGAGGTACCTTTAATAAGTGCCCAGAAGAGAAAGAGACGTTAGTTATGTCATTCAAGAAATCCGAGAACTGGATTTAAAATAAAAACTGGAGAAAGAAAAAAAAATGGTAATGTGTCTATAAGAACACAGAGCAAATCATACATCCCAAGAACTGAAATGAAGAGTTCCAGGAATACTTTAATAAGTACCCAGAAGAGAAAAGAGACGTTAGTTATGTCATTCAAAAAATCCAAGAATCAGATTCAAAAAAAAATTTACTTTCCTGCTAATACTCTATTTAAATCTATCTTTTTGATAATACTATTAGTTTAAATTCTAATACTTTATTTAAATTTACAAGGGATCCTTATTTTTACACAGTCTTGACTATTATTTAAATGCTGTTACGTTATTTGGAACTATTTCTAATACTTTATTTAGATCCAAAAGCGATTCTATTCCTTTAGTAAGGCATTCAAATTACCAGAGAATCGTGTGCTTTAGTGGTAATAAAAGTAGAATCTAAGCTGTTAATATTTATTATATGTAAAGTTACATTTGTATTTTGCTTAAATTGTGCTTAAGTTTATATGAATCCCAAACCTGAGAATCTAAAACTCTTGCAATAATGATTATAGTTAATATGATAGATATGCGAAGCTTAATTTAAATCAGAGATTATGCTTTGCCTGATTTGGAAATTATAATTATCAAATATTTTATTAAGTATTTGATTGTCAAATTTTTATTTGACTTTGCTGAGCACTAAATAAGGCAATAAAAAAATTAGTCAATTTTGCTTAGTATTTTTTTTTTTTTTCAATTAAAAATAAAAACAACTCTTTCTAACAATTACTTGAACCATATCTTCTGAAAAATATTTTACTGCAAATAGAGACCTTACAAGCTGGCACTTGACATACTAGACAATAAGTTAGCACCTGTTGTTTAGAAGTAGTTCTCATATGCTACTTGCTGACAAACTTAGATTTTATCATTCACTATATAGTCTCATTGTTTTTCTGTTGGTCTTCAAAATTTTTTTTATAAAAAGTGGTGATTTGGCTTAACTTCTCCAAAAAATCAGCATTGTTTACTTATCAATTCCAGATAGACTGGTAGATAGCAACTACATGTTTGAAGACGAATACATTGTATAGGCCCTGGAATGAGTCTCGATCAAAAAAGAAATCTCTGGTAACAGCACCAAGTGGCTTGAGAGACGAGTACTTGAGTGATGGTGCCTTTACGGAAATGTCGTATCCTTGTTGTCATTAGCACTATATATAGAGAGTCAGATCCTAGTACTGTGGCAGTACTTGGTTTGAGATATGAACTAGATTATTAAAAAGATTCGAAAATGGGTCAGAGGTAATTTTAATGTTAAGTTTAGACTTACAACAGAGATATACAGTTGTTGCATCTGGTATATAATTTTTAAATCACCTGGCATGAGTTATAATAGTATATTCAGATTGCTTATTTTTTTTTTTTTTCTGCTTGTTTTATCTATTTTTATTTATATTAGAATCAATCTAGATTCCCTTTCTTTTTTTTCTATTTGTTTTATTTTCTCTTTTGTTTTTGTTTTTTTTTTAGAACAATTTCTATTTTTTTTCAGTTATAAGGGAGCTTTTAGAGAGTTTCTTTAAATATACCTTCATTCATAATATTGGCATATATATTAGTTTTATATAGAAGTAGGAGGTAATATATATAATCTGCTGGGATTTAAGTGAATTGAGTTCGAGAAGATATTACCAAAATTTAAAGTGGGATAACTCGAAAGTAGGAATCAACTCTTAAAAGAAGTTTTTCTTTTGTAAATTGGCATATATGTTTGCGCTACGCAAAAGTAGGAGAAAATATATTCTGCTTGAATATAATCGATTCGAACTTAGGTAGCTGAGTGCCAAGCTATAGCAAGTTTTTAAATATTGATAGCACCGTACATCAGAAAAAATTTTTTAGTGCTGTTCTGCACAGATTTGCAAAAAAATTAAATAACAAATTAAATAAAAATCTGTGCAAAACTTCAGACTCACCAGCTATAGTTACATAAATTAAAATACAGTTCTGCGCAAAATTTCAAAATATAAAAAATTTTGCAGTTTTTTGCAAAAAATTCTGCAAAAAT
>CAJVPY010000859.1:0-22771 GCA_910591965.1 Dentiscutata erythropus
GTATTTTGCCCGGCATAGTGCCAACAGTGCCTGGCATAGTGCCAATTGTGCCCGGCATGTTTACTTGCAGAACCCTAATCATGCTCATTCGAAAAAAAGTACAATTCATTCAAGTCGATGTGAATATATTTTACTAATTATATTATTTACCGTACAGCGCTGCATCTAGTACCTCGGTCTTTTGCAAAAAATCCAAAATTAATTAAATAATACTCTGCGGTACTGTGTGAAGAGGGGATATACACAAGGGGTACATATTAATCGACTCCTTTAATTTGGCGCAGGGGCATGATCAATCAATTTACGTGACAAATAAGTGTTAATATAGTAAATGTTTATTTGTCACTCAAATTGACTGGTCACACCCTGTGACAAATGAAGGGTGTATGACACATGATTAATACCGATACTTCTTCAAGGTAATATGCGGTGCTGTACGGTAAAAAAAAAAACTTAATTAGCATTCGTTCATGTAATTTTTTTTAAAAAAAAAAATAAAAAGTGTTGTTTGTTTTTATCGTTAGATCATAAATATTTTTTAAAAAATCGATAAATCCCAAAATGATACGTTAGTCATTGATTCATAAATGACAAATGTCCTGTATTTTTATGCTTTGATTCTTTTACTTTATTTTAAAAATTGCTATCAAAATTAGATTGAAGATCCGAAATTCAGGATACCTCATTATAATAAAGATTTAACTGATCTAACATTTCTAACAAGATTTAAAGTTAGCGTAGTATTCTTGCAAAGTGCAACTGTTAATGCTTTTCCTTCATCTGTTCTAAGACTATTCCAAAGTAATTGCAATCTTCTTGCAAAGTACATCCGTTAATGCTTTTCCTCCTGGTCTATATTATTACAAAGAATCAAGATAATGTTATTGCAAAGTGCATCTGCCAATGTTTTTCCTCCCCTAATCCAAGATCATTTAACAGAGATTCAATATGACGTCTTTGCAAAGTGCATCTCCTTTTAATCAAAGTTCATCATAATAAAGATTTAAATCTTTTAAAGCATTGTTTCTTGTAAAGTTTATTTGCCAATGTGCTTCTCCTTTTTGATTCAATATAACAAGGATTTAGCATTTTACTATTACAAAGAACCATTGCTAACATCTTCGTACTTTTAGTACAAATCCGATTTTTATAAAGATTTGAAGAATTTAGGGCAGTATTTTTATAAAGAGCATTTAATAGTATTTTCATTCCTTCAAATCCAAGTTTATTATTTCTAAGATTCAAAGAAGTCAGAGTAGAACTTTTATAAAGAATCATTATTGCATTAAATTTGAATAAATCCAAAGATTTGTCGTAGTGTTTTAATAAAAAATTTTATGATTTCATAAAGATATAAATATTTAAAATTCTTACTATTTCTTGAAATTTTTTCAATCAAGAAAATTAACGGCATTTTCAAGCTTACGTCCTGTTATAACTTTCATCATGAAGCCAAATTTTAGTATTGATGTAATATAACTTGATATTAAAATAGAGGTTTCGGGTGAATTTGAAGTGTAATTTAAAAGGAATTAATAAAAGCTTGCTCTTCAACGTTAACATTACTATATCTTTAAAATAATGTTCTGATTCGTCCCACAATATTGGGATAATAATTCTACACCATTGACAGTTTACAAGAACACATGAAAATTTATATAATTAAGCCGGAGATTGTTAAATATTGCATAGTAGCATTCAAGAGGTAATGTTATCATATTGAAGAAAAAAAAAAGATCAAAAATTTAGTACGTGATAAAAAAACTACTTGCATATAACGATAAGCACTTAATCTTTGGTTAATTCCGCTGAATTTAAGGTCGATAATGTAAATGTATATGATTTTTTTATCCATAAAACAAGGTTCAAAGATACATTGGGGCATTTTTTAATATTGTTTATTTCAATTATATGAAAAGGCACTAATTAAATGACATTTTTTAAATAAATTTGTTTAAGTTCATGATTACATAGCGCTTTATTAATTATTAACGATTAATAAAAATTTTTGCATATACAGTATCTAAATTTTAAGTATCATCAATTAAAAATAGTTATTCAATAATTTAATTTTTTAAACATCAAATTCATCTGCAATTAAACCCATTTTTTTATTTCGTTTTCATAATCTGAAGCCAATTTTTTTAAGTCAATCACCCTAGCACTAAACCATTCCAGTGGACCTAAATTCGTACATTTTCTGCCAACTCGACATATTAATCAGAATTTACGGATAATGGCCTGTCAAAATTGATGAAAATCTGTAAATAGTTTCGTGAATTTGAAGCCATACAATTCGTCAATTCTCGCTAGGCTTCATCAGTTAGTCTCATCAGTTTTATCAGGCATCATTAACTTTGAGAACAAAATAGTGCATGACTTCAAAAATATTGCCTTCTGAATATTCTTTCTTTTTAGACATCCAAGATCTATATGATCGTGCATTTCATTAATACGTTGGTCTTGTATAATGAATGTATCTTAAATTATGCGAAATCTAATTCTTCTAAAATTAATTATTTGTAATTATTCTGCCACGTAGGTTTACTAAAATTCTCTCTTAAATATTTATGAAGACACTCATATTTGCATATTGAAATGACATCAAATATTCAATTGTTTCTACATTTTAATTATTGCGAGTTTACTATAATTTTAATTTACATTTCATAAGATATTTAGACTTAAAGCAATGAATTAGTAAAGTAAACTATTAATAAATTATAAAAGCAACAAATAAACTTCTTTTAAAAATAAAATTGGTTTCCTTACCTAGAACTGACCAATATCTTGAGTGCAACGATGATGGATGTTTCGCTTGTTTTAATAATTAAGTAAAAGGTTTTATTTTATTGATTACAAATTCAACCTTATTCTAATTGTAAAAAAAAATACAGCATTTGAGTATAAGATTTATTTATTGATCAATCAGTCAAATTACGTATTAGATGTTAAATTTTTTTTATTTTATTATAGTACTATAATTCTGAATAATCAATACAGTACTTGAAAAAGCACAATATTTTTTGAACCAACTAACATGATTTATACCGGGAATAGAGTGCTATATAATAACACGAAGTATATTGAGTTAAGCGATTTACATCTGCAAAATCGCAAACTTCACATTCGATCGATGATAATTGTTTAATACATATATATATATACGTATTTTAAATTTAAATTTTATTAAAATTAAAAAACATGATAATTCCTTGAAATTCATGAGTTAAAAACAAAGAAGACTAATACAAGTCATATAGGTCAAATGTATCAAACTCTTCTTGTAGCTTGGCATGGTTTTCAAGCTGTCCCCTTTCGCCGATTTCGGCGATGGGGACGCTTTGAAAATATAATAATAATAATAATTAAAAAAATGTGATATGGTTTATTTAATTTGTGCACATGATAAAAACATTAAGATCACATACCTTTCTATTTTTGGCTCGGACACAAAGGTAGGACCTTTTGTCCGGCCAAGAATGAATTCGTCATACAGATCATAATTCACATAGTTAGCGTCCTGTAACGCGTTTAGAAACAGCGTGCTTTCATTGGGATCAAAGTCATCAGTAATTCTATCGGCGATTTTTAATTCGTCGGAAAGTTTAAGGAACTCATCCAACTTTTCTCGGCAATCGTCAAGATTCTCAGCAGGTTCCCAGCTAATGATACAAAACAAGAATTAATAATCAAATAGAATATTAAAAAAAAAAAAAAAGAAAAGGTACAGTATAACAATTAATATATTAAAAGTAAAGGAATTACGTGTATTTGGAATACCCTTTCCAGGAAATCTGGTACAGGTCTTGACCCTATAAATAAATAATATGTTTATAATTCATAAATTGAAAAAAAGAATTATTGAAAAAAGAATTTTTACGCAACAATTACATTTATAACTTTATGAGCAATAATACGGTCGATTTCATATCTGTTTGGTTCCCAATTATCGGCGTTTTCGTCTCTAGAATTGTGTCTCAAAAAATGATCAACATCCATTGATTCATTTTCAGACTTATTCCACTCATCTTCATCTAACGAGAGACTTCTAACCAAACGATCGACTTGTGCATCTAAAAAAAATTAAAGGGTTTAAAAATTACTCTGGAAGAAAAATTTTGAACATGGATCATAGTACAGGTAGTACTATATACAATGATTTTTTTTTTATACCTCTATGTCCTGTAGGATTCATTTTGGTAAAGTAATTTATGTATTGTATTCGTGGTCGTTAAAGATTCTTTAGGCAAAATAATAGAATAGATAAATTTTTTTTAATGTTTTAATTTTTTTAAAAAAAGAAAGAGTTGTATCGTGTCAAAATAATGGATACCTTGTTTCAAACGATATAGTAAAAAATAAAAAGCGAGATTTTATATATTGTATTCGTGATCGCTAAAGATTCTTTAGGCAAAAATAACTAGAATAGATAAATTTTTTTTTTATTTTGATCTTAATGTTTTAGTTTTTTTAAAAAAAAAGTAAGAGTTGTATCGTATCAAAATAATGGATACCTTGTTTCGAAAGATATAGTAAAAAGTAAAAAGGCGAGATTTTTATATATTGTATTCGTGGTCGCTTAAGATTCTTTAGGAAAAAATAACTAGAATAGATAAATTTTTTTTTATTTTGATCTTAATGTTTTAATTTTTTTTAAAAAAAAAGAAAGAGTTGTATCGTGTCAAAATAATGGATACCTTGTTTCAAACAGATAGTAAAAAGTAAAAAGGCGAGATTTTATATATTGTATTCGTGGTCGTTAAGATTCTTTAGACAAAAATAACTAGAATAGATAAAAAAATTTTTTTTTTGATCTTAATGGTTTAGTTTTTAAAAAAAAGGACAGAGTTGTATCGTATCAAAATAATGGATACCTTGTTTCAAACGATATAGTAAAAAGTAAAAAGGCAAGATTTTATATATTGTATTCGTGGTCGTTAAAGATTCTTTAGGCAAAAATAACTAGAATAGATAATTTTTTCTTGATCTTAATGGTTGTTTTTTTAAAAAAAGGAAAGGGTTGTATCGTATAAAAATAATGGATACCTTGTTTCAAACGAGATAGTAAAAAGTGAAAAGACGAGATTTTTATAAATTGTATTCGTGGTCGTTAAGATTCTTTAGGCAAAAATAACTAGAATAGATAAATTTTTTTTATTTTGATCTTAATGTTTAGTTTTTTTTTTAAAAAAAAAGGAAAAAGTTGTATCGTATCAAAATAATGGATACCTTGTTTCAAAAGATATAGTAAAAAGTAAAAAGGCGAGATTTTTATATATTATATTCGTGGTCGCTAAAGATTCTTTAGGAAAAATAGATAAATTTTTTTTTATTTTGATCTTAATGTTTTAATTTTTTTAAAAAAAAGAAAAAGTTGTATCGTTTCAAAATAATGAATACCTTATTTTCAAACGAGATAGTAAAAAGTAAAAAAGGCGAGATTTTTATATATTGTATTTGTGTTCGTTAAAGATTCTTTAGGCAAAAATAACTAGGATAGATAAATTTTTTTTTTTTTGATCTTAATGGTTTAGTTTTTTAAAAAAAAGGAAAGAGTTGTATCGTATCAAAATAATGGATACCTTGTTTCAAACGAGATAGTAAAAAGTGAAAAGGTGAGATTTTTATATTGTATTCGTGGTCGTTAAGATTCTTTAGCAAAAATAACTAGAACAGATAAAAATTTTTTTTTAATGTTTTAATTTTTTTAAAAAAAGAAAAAGTTGTATCGTATCAAAATAATGGATACCTTGTTTTCAAACGAGATAGTAAAAAGTAAAAAAGGCGAGATTTTTATATATTGTATTTGCGATCGTTAAAGATTCTTTAGACAAAAATAACTAGAATAGATAAATTTTTTTTATTTTGATCTTAATGTTTTAGTTTTTTTTAAAAAAAAGAAAGAGTTGTATCGTATCAAAGGATACCTTTTTTCAAACGAGATAGTAAAAAGTAAAAGGCGAGACTTTTTAAGATGAAATCAGAAATCAACAAGGTTATATCGATATCTAAAAGTGAAGAAGCAAATATAAATGCTTTGCATAGATCAATGAGTAGAATTTTTATTAGAAAACGTATATATTTTAAGATGGTGATTGCGATAATTTTTTATTTGTAATGCTGTAATGATTGTTTTTAATCAAAACAATCTTTAATTATTTAGCGTCAAATTTAATCTTCACAACTGTATCAGTAAAAGCAATCCACGTGAATTAAAAAAAAATTTTCTGAAAATTACGTATTTATCTAAACAAAATCTGCGTGATTGAGATCGACCAATAAAATTTGATGAATTTGATGCCGTAAACACTGAAATGACTCTTATATAATTATATAATGTTGTTCTTGTAAGTGGTTTGTTTTTTTTGGATTTTAGGATTTTTTGACAAATAATTTAGGATACGACAAACACGTGACTTATCAACTACCTATTATTGGCGCAGCAATAATCGACATGACATAACATAACTACTACGTACGTATTAAAATTAAAGCGAGTAAAATTAAATCATTACAATAAAATTATACAAAATAGAATTTCGATAACATATTTTATTTCTTCGTCATTAAGTAATGCGAACAAGTCACTTGTTCTTGTTCTGATGTATTCTAAATTCAAAATATCAAACTTTAAATCGGGTTAAGTAAAATAATCACTGTCGCGATTTAGGATTATTTTGATAATATTCGAACGCTTTGTGTTAATTCTTTTTAATACCGATTTTTCTTCATATTAATGACCAATCATAATTATTCCATCATCAGCCAATTTAATCACGAATACAATAAACTGCGTTATAAATCTTCAGCTTGAAACAAAATGTGTCCCAAAATGCATTTATGTTAATCGCTAGTGCTTTCGTATTAGTAAAAATATAGTTCAATTTAGGATAATTTGGACAATTTAGAAATTTTAGAACATCCCAAAACATATCTTTTATCTTAAATATAATCTAAAACCCAACTTTAATGAACACATAACTTTGAATCTCAAAATTTTTTATTACCAAATTTTAAAGAAACTAAACTGATATAATTGTAAATTTTAAATTATTCTGTCATTAATTTTTCATAATCATTTTTATATAAAATTAGAAGTATTCAAAGAATGGCTTGTTTTTTTAAATATTAAATTCCGATATCGTTATCAATGTGACAGTATGCTATAAAAATTTAAATTACTATTCGGAGAGTTTTATTACAGTTCATTTATATACTTATATATATATATATTTGGACGGGTTGTCGTGTCATTTATGTGAACCAAAAAATTATCCTTGTATGGCTTTAAAGAAATTGAATAAATTTAAGTATTGAGGACGTCATATAAATGCCAAGTTATATATTTCTTAATTCAGATTTTATATTAATTTATTGACTATATATGAACTGTTCTCAAGCAGTATTATAACTTGCCGGTGTCAGATGTTATTTAACGATTAATTTGATTAACTTAAATTAATCTTTTAATCTATCAAATTAACAAAAGGGGCGTCGTCATCTTTAGGTTTTTTTTTGACTTGAATTATTATTTTTTTTAACTAATTAGATCATCCTGTAAACCATGAGAAAGCGTTTGAGAATAGCCTAAATTTGTGCTTTAGTCAGTTTTGTCATCTTAAATAATACCATTAACATTAATTGTCATAGTAAAAAATTGGAAAAATTATGTTTTTCAACAACTTACTGTACATATACTCCAATTTAAACGAAATTAATTCAATTGAATATGAATTCAAAAACAAGCTCCTGATTGGAATGTTTAGTAAAAAATTTTAATTTACGTATTTTTTATTTGATTAGTATTACGCAAAAGAAAAAAAAAAAAGTTGAAATGCTGAATGATAACTTAGTATCGCTTGTTGAAATATTCATTGCGGCTTTTTTATGGCGCAACTAGCGTTGCAACGCTGCGATTTTTTAAATATAATATAATATTGTAATGTTGTAGTATAAAATGATATAATATTGAAATCTAATTTATAAGTCTTATATCGTAATATTATAATATATTATATTTTTATGATATAACTAAATTTATTAATTATACGTAATATACATTACCAAGTTAACATTAATTTTCGATATTCATTTTATCAATAACGATAGTCAACTAAATGACTCACGATCGGTGGTCAAAATTTTCAAATTTTGGTAATGAAATATTTAGGGATTATAACCATTTGTCCACGTAAACGATTAAACGGAAACGGTAAGAAAATTATAAGCGGTTCCAAATTTTAAATTTGTCAATATCGTTAATTTACAATAGATTTTGTGACTGCCCGTTAACGTTAATTCTTTAATTAACTACACAAATTTGATTAAAGAATAGCTTTTGGATAAATTACCGTACATCGATATCAAAAAAAGGTTCGTTTACTTTCTATTCAGAAATTATTTCTTATTTATAATATATCTTGACTTTTTGGCCTGTGAAACCCTTGAACGAATATTAAAAACATATATTAAAGAAAATATATGTGAAAGTTCAAATAAAATCATGAATTTATTTACTCGATGAATTGTAGAAATGATAACCAGAATTCGTTAATTCGTAAAATATCCACATCTTAATATCAATAATAAGCTTAAACGGACAAATAGTTACGAACAAATTATTTGCTTTAGTCAAAGCAGGACTGTATAATCTAAATTTATATTCGTTTACTAAATGAATTATCATGACATTAGCAGTTATTTGTTATAACAAATCATTTAATACCTAAAAAACTCGTGATTAAAAAATCAGCCACGACATTAGATCATGCTCATTAAGAAGAAATAATTCATTCAAGGCCATGTGGATATATTTTGCTAATTGTATTAAAATTTTTTTTTTAAAAAAAAATGTCGCATTTCATTTTTATTTCTTATAGTTAGATAGGTATACATTATTGACTGCTTCGCATCCATATATTATTTATATACAGCCAAATAAAGGAATTGTTATTCATACCCCATGCAAATTAAAATTTTTCGAACTTTGAGCGAAGATGTCTTGACAACCACCAAGTCAAATCCAATAAACTTTTTTTATTTGAGTTCTATGCATTCGTAGAATTCAAATAAAAAAAAGTTCATTGAAATTTGTCCGGTGGTTTCCGAGATATCTTTGCTCAAAGTCTTAAAAAATTCAAAACGTCTATCAACCCAATTTTTTTATTTATAAGCAAAGATATCTCGACCTCACCAAGCCAAATTCAATGACCTTTTTTTTTATCTGAATTCTAAGAATCTGTAGAATTCAAATGAAAAAAGTTTATTGAGTTTGGCTTGGTGATTGTCAAGATATCTTCGATCGAATTTTAAAAACTTAACGCCTATAAATAGAAGCTGCGCCAAAATTTTTTTATTTTTGAGCAAAGATATCTTAGTAACTATCAAGCTAAATTTGATGAACCGTTTTTTATTTGAAATCTACGAATCTGTAGGATTCAAATAAAAAAAAAGTTCATCGAATTTGACACAGTGGTTGTTAAGATAACTTCGTTCAAACATTAGGAAAAATTTTGGCACAGCTTCTACTTTTATAGGTGTTGAGTTTTTTAAAAATTTAAACGAAAGATATCCAGCCAAATCCAATAAACTTTTTTTATTTGTATTCTATAGACCTTAGAATTCAGATAAAAAAAAGTTCATCGAATTTGGCTTGGTGAGCGTCGAGATATCTTCGTTCAAAGAATAAAAAAATTTTGATAAACGTTTTGAGTTTTCTAAGACTTTGAGCGAAGATATCCCGACAATCACCAGACAAATTTCAATGAACTTTTTTTTATTTGAATTCTACGAATGCATAGAATTCAAATAATAATAATAAAAATTTATCGAACTCGACTTGGTGGTTGTCGAGATATCTTCGCACAAAGTTCATGGGGCATGAATAGCAAATTTGGGGTACGTCCCTAAAATAAATATCTAATATCTTTTAATGAATTGATAAAACCCAGATGATGCTATTTTATTGATTCATAATAATAGGAGTCAATAAACGAATGAAGATATTTATTATTTGATTATTTGATTTATTTTTAAAATAACAAATTACAGTAGATAAATTACAGTAGATTAAAAATCCAAACATTTCAAGTATCATTCTTGTGATCCAAGTTATTTATAGTAAATATTTATTAAAGTGCATTTCCAATGCATTTCCTTCTTCTAAGTCAATGTTATTTCTAGTAAGATTCAAAGAAGTCAGCGTGGTATTCTTACAAAGTGCATTGGCTAATGCTTTTCCTACTTCTGAACCAAGTTTATTATAACTCATATCCAAAGAAGTTAGCGTGGTGTTATTGCAAAGCGCATTAGCTAATGCTATTCCTCCTTCTAATCCAAGATCATTATCACCAATATCCAAAGAGATCAAGGTAGTGTTCTTACAAAGTGCATTTGCTAAGGCTTTTCCTCCTTCGGATCCAATTTTATTAGACATCCAACTCACTTCACTTCTACCAAGATTCAAAGAAGTCAGTGTATTATTTTTGCAAAGTGCGTCTGCTAACGCTATTCCTCCTTCAGATCCAATTTGATTAGATTGAAGATTTAAAACTTTTAACGAGGAGTTCTTGTAAAGTGCATTCGCTAATGCTTCTCCTCCTTCTGATCCAAGTTTATTAGATTGAAGACTCAATTCTTTTAGTGACGTATTTTCGCAAAGTGCATCTGATAATGCTTTTCCTCCTTCTGAGTCAATATTATTCCAACTAATTTTTAAAGAAGTCAACGTTTTATTCTTGCAAATTGCATCGGCTAATGCTTTTCCTCCCTCTGATCCAATATTATTCTCGCTAAGATCCAAAAAAGTCAATGTGGTATTTTTGTAAAGTGCATTCGCTAACGCTTCTCCTCCTTCTAATTCAAGATTATTCCAACAGAGATTCAATGAAGTCAATGTATTATTTTGGCAAAGCGCATCTGCTAATGCTTGCGCTCCTTCTAATCCAAGTTTATTATAACGAAGATTTAAATGTTTCAAAGTATCGTTCTTGTAAAGTGCATTTGCTAATGCGTTTCCCCCTTCAGATCCAAGATTATTACCAAAAAGATTTAATGTGGTTAAAGTTGTATTATTACAAAGAAATTTTGCTAACATCTCCGCTCCTTCAATACCAATTTGATTATTACAAAGATTTAAAGAATTTAGGACAGTTTTTTTATAAAGAGCATTTAATAAGATTTTCACTCCTTCAAACCCAAGTTCATTACTTCCAAGATCCAAAGAAGTTAAAGTAGAATTTTTATAAAGAATTTTTACTACTACGTCTATGGCATTAAATTTAAATAAATCTAAAGAGGTAATAGTATTATTCTTATAAAGATTTTCAAAAACTATTTGATTACAAATAGTTTCATCAAGATTTAAATATTTAAGATTTTTACAAGTTCTTAAAAACATTGCAATTAAAGAACATTTAACAACATTTTCAAGTTCACGTCCTACTTCATATCTCTTATAAGGAAGCCAATTTTTAATACCATCACATAAATCATTGGTAACAACAGATGTTATATAACTTGTATATTCAAATAATGGTTTTGGATTATTTGGAAGAGGAATTTTAAAAGGAATTAATAAAGATTGTTCTTTAGCATTTAATGTTAAAAGAAATATTTTTATAAGTCTTATATCTTTAAAATGATGTTCTGGTTCACTCCATAATATTGGTATTACAATTCTACACCATTTACGGTTTACAAGTGCACATGAAAATAAGGTTTTATGATTATGCCGGAAATTATTAAATATTGGATAATAGCATTCAATCGGTAATGGTATCATGATGAAAAATGAAAAATTTTAGCACGTACGTACGCTTTGATATATAACCAGAATAAATGTTGTGAAACGGCGCCAACTGATCCAAAAAATCCAAATTTAGGGATAGATGTATTTTCTTATTCGTCCGCATCTGCCCGACATGATCAAAAAAAAAACGCGAAAAATACAAAATACTATCTCGAAACACACCAGGCTTTAGCCATCTCCGAATTTGGAGAGGATTGCTTATTAAAGAATCCCGGTACGGGAAATATAATGATATCAGATACGGTGTGTATACCAGGTACGTACGTACGTACGTACGATGCAGAAGTTTAAAAATCTCTATTCCAGCAGAACCATCGAAATAACCTTCCTAAATTATCATCTCAATAAGCAAAGAACAATATATATGCTATCGAGATGACAAATTTGGTTTATCTTCAAATGAGTTAGTTAACCTTTATTCTATATAAAGTGATTGAAGTTTTTAGGTTTCCTGCACCGTACGTACAGTACGTACGTACGTGTATATATCTGATATGGGGTGTGCATACCAAAAACGGAGTACAACGAATTATATGGTTATTTAATGATAGGCGACAAGTGACGAAACCGTTTCGTCAGGCAATCTTAAATTAACAAAAATGATGAATGATAGACTTATGACAAGTGACGAAACCTATGATGAATGATAAATTATATATATATTATATAACATTTGAGGGCAATAAATGTAAGAATTATTAACGTTAACGTTAAATCATTGAGAAACCTGCAAAATGACGATAATGCTGTATTGCATAACACTAACAATTCGTCATTGTTTTGATATGTCCGGCAGTACCCGATATTTTGCATTAATCATCCATATGCATCTGTTGTACTCCGGATTGGAATTGTCCCAATTCAGAAGATGAGAATTTTGTAATTTTGGCTATTATCATTATTATAATTAAAAACAAATATTTATTCTAAATCCTAATTCTAATCCTAACATTAACTAAAGTTCTAATTCTGCCCAAAATAATTTGTAAATTTCCTATCTGGAGCAGCCCGATTCCGAATCGGGACGATTTCAATCTGGGATGTGACAATAAAAAATTATAAGCTTCAGAATCAATGTAATTTAAGTTAAAAATTAATTATTGCAAGAACTTGTTAATTTCATGATGTATAGTTTTTTATAATGAAATGACGATTTTGTAAAAAATAAGTTCATTGCCAAAAATTACTATGCTTTCATACGTATGTACTAATAAAACTTTATGATGAAGCATAATTTTGAAAAAATAAATTTTAGATACAGAACATCAGAATTGTTATAAAGAAGCCCATTGAAAGAAGGGAAGTTATAATTTTATATTTTATTAGTCAAATTAATTTCATCATGAATTTCATCAATCGCCAAAATTTCATCAAACGAAACCAATGACGAAAACATCATTAGTATGCTTATATGAAGAATGATTGATTAGTCATTTCCATTGACATCTATGTTACTATGAGATATGGAAGCTTCTGTAGATTCGGAATTGATTCGTTAATTACGGTTAATAATGGTATTTTTTAATGATTAAAGTAATCGTATTTTACTGCATGAATTATTGTGAAACAAGTTTTTGATGATTCGATCACCAAATAGGTTTCTACTTTGAAAATGACCTTACGGGATATGTATAACAATCACTACGTCCTGTAAGGTCACTTTTAAGGCAAAGAGCCAAAGAAAATTCTTATTTCACACAAATATGATCTATCGTTTATAATGCGAATGCAGAGTTTTTGTTATTACCTACAAATATAAACGAGCTTTATATTATTAAGAGTGATAAATATCAAGAACATGAAGTTTGTTAAAGGTTATGAAAAAAGAGGATGCATCTACATCTACTCTATAAAAAAATGGTGCACGGAATTTATGGTCAAACACGGGTACGTGACAGCACGAGAGTACGTGCACTGGGCACGTAAAAAGGCACGAATTCCGTGCAACAGTGCGCGTAATAGCGTGCTTTTTTACGTACTTTCCCATGCAACATTCCGTATAGTCGCGTATGTAACCGTTTATTATTTCGTGCACATGCCGTATATGAAAAATTTCGTGCAATTACGTGTTCGTCGATTTTGCGTGTATGTGCTTTGGACGCGTTATATTTCGTGTCAGTCATGTGCAATCACGTATAAAAATTTCTTGTAGGGCTACAACTAACTAGCATAGAATTCAATTGTAAAAAATAGAGTAAAAATAATTATTCAAATGTAAACGTCTAATTTATTATATGGATATTAATAGAGAATAAATAAATACTCGAATGTATTTAAATAAAGTACATTTACAAATAAGAAGTTATATTTCCTTTATATGATATAATAGTGATTTATTGTTTTAGATTTAGGTTTAACTCGAGTTTTTTTCTTTTTTATTTCATATTTGATTGGATGCGTTAATTTAACATTTAATTATTTCTAAGATTTGCTTTGTTATTTATTAATAATAATTTATTATATTATATTCAAAATGTATGTTGGTTGAACTATTTATTTTATATTTTTATTGTTATTATATTTTTATTGTTATATTTTTATCGTTATATATATTTTTATTGTTATATTTATTGTAATATTTCCATATTTTGAATGTAAAATTTTAAATCAAAATTAGTATCATTGGATTGAATATTCAAAGAAGCTAGTGTGGTATTTTCGCAAAGTGAAACTGCTAATGCTTTTAAACCTTCTGTTCCAAATTTATTCCAACTAAGATTCAAGTAAGTAAGCGTAGTGTTCTTATAAAGTGCATCAGCTAATGCTTTCCCACCTTCTGATCCAAGATTATTATATTTAATATTCAGAGAAGTTAACGTAGTGTTTTTGCAAATTGCATCTGCTAATGCTTTTCCACCTTTTGGTCCAAGTTCGTTATAACCAAGATCCAAAGAAGTTAGTGTTGTGTTCTTGCAAAGAGAATCTGCTAACGCTTTTCCTTCTTCTGGTCCAAGATGATTAGAACTAAGATTCAAATCTTTTATCGTGATATTCTTGCAAAGTACATCAGCTAATGCTTTTCCACCTCTTGATCCAAGATAATTAGATTGAAGATTCAAAGAAGTTAGAGTGGTGTTCTTGCAAAGAGTATCAACTAATGCTTTTCCTCCTTCGTATCCAAGTTCATTATAACCAAGATCCAAAGAAGTCAGGGTCGTGTTCTTGTAAAGCGAATCTGCTAATGCTTCTCCTTCTTCTGATCCGAGATTATTAGAACAAAGATTCAAACATTTCAACGTGTTGTTCTTGTAAAGTGCATCAGCTATTGCTTTTCCGCCTTCTGATCCAAGATGATTATTATAAAGATCCAAGGAAGTCAGCGTAACGTTTTTGCAAAGTGCATCAGCTAATGCTTTACCGCCTTCTGATCCAAGATTATTATTGTAAATGTTCAAGGAAGTCAGCGTGGTATTCTTGCAAAGTGCATCTGCTAATGCTTTTCCCCCTTCTGATCCAAGATTATTACTATTAAGTTTCAATGAAGTTAGTGTGGTGTTCTTGTAAAGCGCGTCTGCTAATGCTATTCCTCCCTCTGGTCCAAGATTATTTCTAGCAAGACTTAAGGAAGTCAGTGTAGTGTTCTTGAAAAGAAACTTTGCTACTACTTTTCCCCCTTCACTATCAATATGATCACCGTCAAGACTTAGAGAGTTTAGGACAGTGTTACTATAAAGAGCTTCTACTAGTATTTTTACACCTTCAGATCCAAGTTGAATTGATCTAAGATTTAAACAAGTCAAAGCAGAATTATTATTGATAAACTTTAGTAATCCTTCCGTTATCTTGGATTTAAACCCATAATTAATATTATATAAATCCACAGAAGTAACAGACGTATTCTCGTAAAGATTTTCAAATATTAATTGATTACAAATAGTTTCGTTAAAACTTAAGTATTTAAGATTCTTGCTAGTTCGTAAAAACATTGCAATCAAAGAACATTCAACAGCATATTCAACCTCGTATCCTTTTCTATATTGAAGCCAATTTCTAACACCTTCAGATAAATAAGCGTTAACAGACGTGATATAACTTGTATACTCGAATAATGGTTTCGAGTGACTTGGAAGTGTAATTTTAAATGGAATCAATAGAGCTTGCTCTTCTGCATTTAATGATAAAAGAAGTATTTTTATAAGCTTTTTATCTTTAAAATGGTGTTCAGGGTTGTTCCACAAGATTGGTATAATCATTCTACACCAATGTCGGTTTACAAGTGAACACGAAAATAAGCTTTTATGATTATACTTGAGGTAATCAAATATTATATAGTAACATTCATTCGGCAATGTAATCATATTGAAAAATGATAGTGCGTGTATATAGACGAATGTACTTAGGATATACTGTAAATAGAATAAATGTTATGGGTCGGTGCTAAAGATTTTTCTATAATTTTGCAGGGCGTCTAAAAGACGTGAGTGCGTACTTATAGTACAGTGCGTGTGTGAGCGCCATTTAATAGAAAGGAAGAGATCTGCTTTTTTTTTATTAAGAAAATTTTATTGGCTCTTAAAATAAAGCATACTGTAGCCAGATTAGTGATGCATTAGAATCGTCCTAACGATTGCCGTAACTAGCTACTAGCTAATTGCAGTTAAACCATAACATCATTTGATGTCCTACTGTATCACCAAACCAGCTGTATAATTTTTTGCACGTAATTAGAACGTATTTTTTAAGTTTTATAAGTTTTATATGTAACCATTTACAAATTTATTACAATAATCGTATGACCTAAATGTAGATCTCCCCTTTTTTATTGAATATTGTAACGCCCAATAAAAATTTATATAATTTTTAAGCTAGCAAATACTCTACCGAATTTGATCATATACGTACGTACAGTATTAAGTTTAATAATCTAAATGTCTCATAATTATATGATGGACACTATGAACACTTATATATCAATTAATTAATAGCATTACATTCATGAAACGTTTGATCTCTTCTGACATTTAATTTTTAATTTTTATTACAATTCGGAATCGACGAATCATTTTTGAATTTTCAGCAATGACTCAAACCGGTAAAATTCACCCAAATTTATTTAAGATCATGCGCGATATGATTTTAATGAATATCATTTCATACTTATAATATGTAATGAAATGATATTCATTAAAATCATATCGATATCGCATGATCGGAAATGATGATCCGGTTGATGTATAAATACATCAATAAAACTATTCATCATAATTGATTTTTTTTGTGACTTGAAGACATAATAGAAGAAATAATTTAAATTTTAAAATTTTTAGTTCGTCATTATAAAAAGGTGCTATTATAAAGAGACTTAATATGCAAGTAAAGTATATTACAGTAGTTTTGTAAGTGTGTAAGGATAACAAAGCTTATAAAATTTTAGTTATAAAAGTGAACGATCTTTAACATTAAGGAACACTAGATTATGAGAAAAGTTTTTTTTTCATTTAAAGAATTTTTTTTTTTGTAAACTATATAGTACGTGTTTATTTGAGATTTATAATCATCCAATATTTTTTTTATACGCGTATTATATTATGAACTTAGACGGTTGTTCCGTAAAAATTTTTGAAATTATAATTTATAATTATAAAAGTAAAGAATACGACTATTTTTTTTGAATTCAAAAAATAATATTAGTAGCTAAAGATTATGAAAAAAAACGAAGGGAAACGTGCTTTTTGAAAATAACAAGAACATGATTCGAGTAGAAATAACGTTAAAAAAAATGGTGGTTTGTTATCATTAGAATTTTTTAAATGGCGTAAATTATTTGGACTGATTAATGCGCCACCAACCTGGCACACATTCAAGAATTGCTATTAATGATAATGATGACATATTCTTTATTTTTTGTTCATGAATCCCTTAAATGAAACAAGAAGCATGTATTAAAGAAAAAAAAAATTCGAGAAGTCGCTATTATAAAATCAAATAAAAAATTTGTTATTCAAAGAATTATAAAAATAAGCATAAAACTAACTGAAAATGCGTACTTGAACTTTATTAATCTGTAAAATGTCTACATATACGTATTCACATTCTAATATCAACATTCTTTTCATTATAAGTGCATAGTTTTAATTGAAAAATGCCAATTGCCCAAAGTAAGCTATAAAAAATATTTATATTTATAAAAATATAATATATTGAATCGCTTATTTTAAATATTTTACTCATATTTTTGTAAAATAATACTTATGGGTGTTATTTTGAATAATAGCCCAAATTATATTTAATTTAGACAAACTTCTAAATTACACCCTGGGTATTAGGGTTTACTAATTTTCCTCACCACTTCAAATACCGAGTACTATAAATTTATCAATAGCATAGATACAAGTCACTCTCGTTATAGTGAACCTTCGATATAGTGAAGATTGCTTATAGTGAAGATTTTTTAGAACAAGAACAAAACTATTAATGTTTCGCTCGATAGAATGAAGTTTTAATAATAAACTCTCGATACAAGATATAGTGAAGATTTTTTTAAAAAATGTAGTACATTTATAATAAATTTACTCTCGATATAATGAAGATTTATACATAAAATAATTTTTAGCCAATTATATTAATTTAAATATTCTCTCGATATAGTAAAGATTTTAAAATTTATATATAAATTTCATTATATTAGAAGTTTTTAATGTAAAAGTCTCTTGATATAATAGAGATTTTTTATTTTAAATATAAACTTCACTATATTAAGAGCTCTTGATATAGTGAATATTCAATATAGTGAAGAAAATTCTTCAGCCCAACAACTTCACTATAAAGAGAGTGACTTGTATTTCGATATTTGAATAATTAGTAGAACCAATCAGTGGCAACAATAGGGTAAGCAGCACACTTTAAATACCTTAATAAAAACCTTGATAAAAATTATTCTTATGTTTAACACCAATTTAATATAAAAACCAATAGTATTATAAATATAAATGATTAATAAAAATTGTTAAATATTTTTTATGCTCACAAAAATTAACTTGACAAAATAAAACAATAGCAAATACTTATAAGCTTGTTTTCATATATTGAATACAGTATAAATATTATTTATTTATCATTCTTTATATTTACTAAATTAATGCAAATAAATAAAATTAAATGGAAACTATTTATGAAATAGAATATCTTATTTTAAGAATTTTTACTAAAACGCACCTATGTATACATTATTAAAAAATTAGCTAATTAGTCTACGTGAGGTATTCTAAGTAAAAATGTTCTACGCCCTTAAAAACCATTCCCAAACCCTAACTCTAAACACTATAACCCGAATGTAAAAAATTTGCGTTAAAACTTTTACAAAACTTAGAAAATATAATAGGTGTAAAGCATCATAGGTGCGTTTCATAACAATTCATTTTAAATACCCAAATTAATAAATGCTCTTTATATTTTGCGATATAATAAAATTAAATAATAATAAATATTCTTAAACAATTTATCAAAAACTTCTTGATTAATAATGTTTGTGAACTCATTTTGCTAATTTTAATTTCAAAGATATGAAATAAATCAAAAAAAAAAACAAATGATAATGCAGTAGCGACAAAAAACGGATGATGGATTTATTTTGCTAATTATATTAACAATAACAATATTTTTTTAAATGTATATTTAGCTTTCGTGCCATGTGTGTTTTTTTTTTAAAAAAAAAGTGTTAAGTTCGTTTTTTTTTTTTTTTAGGCATTTATTTTATTCTTATCGTTAGATAATAAATATTTACATTTAAACGAATTCCTATTGTTATATTTTTTAACTAATCAGTAAAATTCATATCAATTCTAATATGATATATTTTTAGTAACAAATTGCGCGTCTTTTCAATATTTCCATGGTTTGATGTTTTATTATTCTAAGATTAAGTATAAAATTATTTCGAATATCTAAATGTTTTAAGGTATTGTTCTTGTAAAGTGCATTTGCTAATGCGTCTCCTCTAAGATTATTAAAAAAAAGATTCAAAGACATCAGAGTGGTATTCTTACAAATTGCATCGGCTAATGCTCTTTCACCTTCAAAACTAATATTATTACAACCAAGATCTAAAGAAATCAGTGTAATGTTCTTTTTAAGTGCATCTGCTAATGCTTTTCCTCCTTCTGGTCCAAGAAAATTCATATTAAGATTCAGAGAAGTCAATGTGGTGTTCTTGTAAAGTACTTTTGCAAATGCTTTTCCTCCTTCTGGTCCAATATGATTAGAACGAAGGTTCAAATCTTTTAGTGTAATGTTTTTGTAAAGTGAATCTGCTAGTGCTTTTCCTCCTGATCCAAGTTCATTATAACTAATATCCAAAGAAATCAAGGTATTGTTCTTGCAAAGCGCATTTCCTAATGCATTTCCCCCTTCTGTTCCAATATTATTACAAGAAAGATTCAACGAAGTTAGCGTTGTATTATTGCAAAGAAACTCGGCTAACTCCTTCGCCTCTTCAGTACCAATCTGATTCTTCCAAAGATTTAAAGAACTTAAGACAGTGTTTTTATAAAGAGCCTTTAATAATATTTTCATTCCTTCAAGCCCAACTGGATTATCTATAAGAGTCAAAGAATTCAGAATAGAATTTTTATAAAGGATCTTTACTACTAAGTCTATTGAATTAAAATTGAATAAATCTAAAGATGTAATTGTAGTGTTCTTATAAAGATTTTTAAATATTGATTGATTGCAAATAACTTCATTAAGACCTAGATATTTAAGATTTTTACAGGTTCGAAGAAACATTGCAATCAAAGAACAATCAATGGCATTTTCAAGTTCACATAGTACTTCAACGGCATTTTCAAGTTCATATAGTATTTCATATCTTTCGTTAAGAAGCCAATTTCTAACACCATCATACAAACTACCGTTAACTGATGTGATATATTTTGTATATTCAAACAGTGGTTTTGGGTGACTTGGAAGGGGAATTTTAAAAGGAATTAATAAAGCTTGTTCCTCAACGTTCAACGTTAAAAGAAATATTCTAATAAGTCTTATATCTCTAAAATAATGATCTGGCTCATTCCACAATATTGGTATAATTATTCTACACCATTGGCGATTTACAAGTGCGCATGAAAATAAACTTTTATAATCGTGTCTGAAATTGTTAAATATTATATGGTAACATTCAGAAGGCAATGCTTTCATATTTGAAAAATTGTTAATAGCTAAAAATTTTAGTACGTTCGTTCGTACGTACGTACGTCAAATTTATATCTGACAGTATCGGTATATCGTAATAAAAGGGTATCGATATACGTATAGTGAAGTAGTACAGTACGTACGGTATATTGATGTATGTTTACGTCACTAGTTACAGTCCAATTGCGCTTTATTTATAAACCGGTTTATTTATATAGGGCGTAATTGAATGATATCACTAAACGTAGTACGTACGTACTACTAACTGCTAACAAACGAACATTCGTACGTACGTACGTATGATTACATTTTAGATATCGTTGATATGAAATTCTATATTTGTGACGATCGACTTTTACTGGTCACGTGTTCACGTGATTAAACCGATCATCGCCACTAGTGACATATCGAAGGGACATAAATGTCCTAGTGTCATAAGTATCATTATGACGTTCGGTCTTATTAAATTATATGATATATGTAATTTAAAATTTTAGAAATATAATTATTAAATCCCATTGCGAAAAAAAGAAAATGCAGAAATGTATATTAATAAAAGAAATGACGAAGACGCCTATATGGTGGAGCGAGATACCCTTTATTATATTTATATATGTGGCTATGAAACATAATTAAGACTTGATTCTATGATATGACATAATCATTAATAAACAAGCAATAGAGAAAGTCCTGCATTCCAGGCTATTGGCGTAGTGATCGATCACGATTTGAAATAAATTTCTATCTCTACTTATTATTTGATAGTTTACACCTTGTATTTCGTTAACCGCCCGTGCTTTTAGATTTCAATTTTCTTTTTTGTGAATTGTAAGTAATATATAACATAAATGTGTAATGTTTTATATGTAAAACATAGTATTCAGCTGTGATTTCAAATATATGTTTAACAAAACTTCCTTACCGTAAATTCTCGAAATAGCGGGCATGGGCGTTATTTCGAAATTTGGCCCGAATTAAGCTTAATTCGGGCAAAATTTGAAATAACGCCCATGCCCGCTATTTCGAGAATTTACGGTAGATTATACGAAAGCTTCTTTTGTTTAAAGAATTTTTATAAACTAATAAATACATATAGCTGCACATATTTAATATTTGCTTGCAATTTACTACTCAACTTTAAAGGCAATATCATCTCGCGTATTTAATTAAGAATTTAATGAGCTACCATTATTCAGTACTGTAATAAATTTGATACATTATAAAAAAAAAAGCATACAAATTATTCTTGGAATTTGAATAATAATAATACAATTTCTGGTGCACAAAATTTTTTCGCTAAGTTATGAGCTTATAAATTTACATCATAAAACGGAATCTCCGGTATTTTACAATAGAATTTGGAGTCTTTGCATTGAAAATCACGTTATAGAACTTATGAATTACTATGTTCCATAACGTGATTTTTAAAGCAAAGACCCATTTGTGGTCTGTACTGTACTATAAAACAAAGGGTAGTACTTTTCGAAAATGACAAAGAATCAAATAGAGGAGTCTTTGAATTAATGGTCATCAGGAAAATAAGTACAGTGCAAACTTGTGTATAAAAATTTGCTCAAAATTTTATTAGTATAAATTTTTGACAATTTTTTCATTAGTTGGCTGAAAATTTGTAATTGTATAAATTTGCACTATATTTTATTTTCCAATACACTTTTTAAATATTTCTACTTCTTGAATTGTTTACTCTAACTTAGTAAAATAAATTTAATATATATGCATATTTTAGTGATTCAATTAATAATAATAATAATAATAATAATAATAATAATAATAATAATAATAATAATAATAATAATAATAATAATAATA